>ONZH01013729.1:0-40171 GCA_900303285.1 Rhinella marina
GGGCCGAATAATTTTGCACGCCCACTTTTCAGTTTTATTATTACAAAAAAGTTTAAAATGATCCAATAAATTTCGTTCACTTCACAATTGTGACCCACGTGTTGCTGATTCTTCACCCAAAATGTAAAATGTTATATCTTTTTGTTTGAAGCCTGAAATGTGGCAAAAGGTTGAAAAGTTCCAGGGGGCTGAATACTTTCGCAAGGCACTGTATGGCAGTAATATGTGGGCACTGTATGGCACTATTGTGTAGGTACTTAATTGGCAGTATTATCTACTTACTGTAAGACATCATTATGTAACCACTGCATTATAGTTTTATGTAGGCACTGTATGACACTACTGTGTAGGCACTATATGGCAGTATTATGTGGGCTTGTATGCCACTGGTTGTGTTTACACAGTTATTTTCCTCTGTCTTGCTAAAAACAGATTTTAGAATAAAGGTAGGAGATTCAAAGACTCTATAGTTTGGGAAGTTTTGCTCCTTCATCTGCTCAGAACAGTCATATGTTTCCCTAAAAATACAGTATATGGAGGATATGGAAATCGGTAAAATCCTGATGAGCGACGTGAAGGCGCGGAGGCAATGAGGTCGGTTACTTCACCTTGACCTTGGGGCACCTCACCTGAGGCATAAATCCAGCCAGACATAGTCCTTGTTGGGAGGCCTTCTCTGCCGCTGCAGTCATCGCTTTATTGACTGGTATGAAATACGCGGTGTGTACGCCGGGAGGAGGAGATTTAAATAATATGTCACCCCCGTTTTCTGCCGTACATCACACGCTCCTATAGTGACAGGTTTATAGATGGTCATGATGTCGGTGTGTGCGGTAGAAGATGACATGACATGGAGTTTTAATAATTGATGGGAACCTGCACAGGCCAGGTGGTAGATGTCTGACGTGACAGCGTGCAAATGCAGGACAGAAAATACTGTACCGCACATTGCAGGCATTTTTTTACCATAGCACCCACATATGCTGTAGTAGCAGCGTATCACATGCAACACTGCTATGTAAGGTGGACAGTTAAGAGCAGTCTTCTCAGTCCAAAAATACTTTCAACTCTCCCTAAAACAATAACTCTGCAGCATTTCTTACAATCTTGCATTGTGATTTTCCTCAATTATTCCTCATGGAAATTAAAGAAAATGACTGGGCGTTATACTACCATTCCTCTTGTCACTCTGAAAAAATCATGAATCAATCAGTGCTGACAGTGACAGAATATGCAGAGATACACGCTATTCACTAGTGGAATGGTAACACCCAGTTAGCAATTTATGGATACATTTCCAGTAGGAATAAGAGAAAAGTAGTACAACACAACGTTCGAAGAAAAGATGCTGCAGAATTGTTATTTCATAGGGAAAACAAGTATTTATTAAAATTGTATTAATTAAAACAGCAATGTCATTATGATGTTCCTCTGTTATTCCTGCTGAAAATGTAAGAAAAAGCTGACTTAGGGCTCATGCACACAAAAGTATTTTCTTTCCGTGTCCATTCCCTTTTGATTTGCGGACTGTATGCGGAACCATTCATTTCAATGGGTCTGCAAAAAAAACAGAAGGTACTCCGTGTTCATTCCGTTTCCGTATGTCCGTATTTCCGTTCCACTAAAAAATAGAACATGTCCTATTATTGTTCACATTACGGACAAGGATAGGACTGTTCTATTAGGGGCCAGCAAAATACGGAATGCACACGTACCTCATCCATGTTTTTTTCAGATCCTTTTTTGCATGAGCCCTTATGCCCCTTTCAAACGAGCGGGAGACTCGCATGTCTCCCGCAACGCATCTACAGGGCTGGACTCCGGCACTGACTGGGATCGCATATAATGCTATGTGATCCCTGTCAGTGCCGAGTCCAGCCCTGTAGATGCGTTGCGGGAGACATGCGAGTCTCCCGCTCGTGTGAAAGGGGCATTAGTGTTATTATTCTACTTGTCAATGGGATATGTCCCTCTGTCATCAACCAATCAGTTCTAGCGCCGCAGCCTTCTCTTAGCTTTCCCTAGGCCAGTGAAGTTACGTTCATCGGTCACGTGGCCTAGGAACAGCTGAGCCCCATTCAAGTGAATGGGGCTGAGCACGATACCAGCACGCCGGTACCTTCTCAAACAGCTGATGGGCGGGGGTCCCGGGTGTCGGATCCCCACCGATCAGATACTGATGACCTATCCTAAGTAGTAAAATCCCTGAAAACCCCTTTAAATATAGTATAACTCAGAATCAGTGCAAGATAAATATTGCATTCAAAAAGTCTGTGTCATGTAGAGGATGTCCATGTAAAAGGTTTCAAACGGTGCCCAAAACCAACCATTGCCAAGTCCCCAGGGGTGCACCTAGACTTTCTGCTGCCTAAGGTGAAACCTTGAAGCAGCGCCACCCCCTCCCCAATGCCAATTTCTTAATTTAGCCCCTTTGGCTGCCCCCCTTTTTGCCCCTACCTGGTGCTGCCTGAGGCGATTGCCTCACCTGGCCTCATTGGTGGTGCACCCCTCTATAACTTTACTTGCCAAAATCTACTATCTTCAGATTTACAGCAAAGAGAGGCAGAGGACATCTTTGCAGGATCAGACTACATATGGGGTCAGTTTGTAGTCTGTAACCATGGAGACCTTATTTTTGTATATGGAAATTCTTAAAGAAGAACTCCCGCAAAAATGTTTATTCTCTGACCTGTTGGAAAGGTACATGATATAATCTGTAGTGAATGTCATTTTCTTATCAGAGAATGTAATTGTGAGTAATAACCTCTCTTCTTATTGTAGCTGGGTCATGTGACCAACTCCCTGACCTCCAACTGACCCAGGACAGGAAGCCAGTCACCGCTCTATTAATTCCTATGAGACTGAAAGTGAGGCTCCCATAGGAATGCATTGAGAATTAGACTTCCTGTCCACACATAAGTCTCTGTGTGAGTTGGTGGGTCTAATTCCTAGTCACATGACACAGATAAGAAACTTCAGGATGATATAACTCACAAATACAGACACTGGTAAGAAAATGACATTCACTACAGATTACATCATGTACATTTCTAGCAGGACATGGAATTAAACTTTTTGCGGGAGTTCTTCTTTAATAAAGACTATTTACAAAGTTGCTTCATTGTTTACGTTACGTGTTTCACAGCAACAAGTAGCAAAACTGCTCAATAATACAAACACAATGGCAAAAGTGGTTCCAAAAATTTACACACCCTTCAATACAAACACAAAATGAATAAGTTGAAACAAAGGAATACGTGACTCTAACTTTTAAGGTGAGAGAGAAGAAGGGATAAGCGCTTTTCTCCAGCAGAGGAGATCATTATGTAGCCACTTACTGGGAAGTTTAAGTAAGGATTTTGATGTTTGCATCAATAATTTGTCATTAGCTTTTAATGAATGCAATTTCTTTGTTGGTATTAGGTCCCTGCGGCAGTGCTTAAACTGTAAAAATTTAACAAGGGCAGCTCCGGGGAATGGACTGTCAGTATCTGAAACCTTTGCGCAGCGACTAATTACGCTTTGTAGATGAACCCAACGAACGCCTGCAACGAGAGGAAGCCATGCAGAACATCTGGAGAAACAAATCAAGAGATACGTGGATAAAGGGCACGGAAACCAGTGATTTTCAGGCTCCAGCACTTTACAGTCTGATATGGTGGCTTCGAAATGTGAATATTAAAAAAAAGCCAGAAAAATGCTGATTTCTATTCAGCAGGAACCATAAAAAGACAGAAACAGCAAAGAGCCGCCTTAAAGGGGTTGTCTCATGATGGACAATGGGGGCATATCGCTAGGATATGCCTCCATTGTCCTATAGGTGCGGGTCCCACCAGAACGGAGCCCCAAAAGTGAAGGAGGGCGCACTGCACATGTGCAGCCGCCCTCCATTCATTTTCTGTGGGGCCAGCGAAAATAACAGAACACTGGCTCGGCTATTTCCTTTGGCTCCATAGAAATGAATGTGAGCGGGGCCACGCATGCGCACTACGCTCCCATTCATTTCTATAGAGAGCCGGTGGTGGTGGCCAAACCGGAGTCCTCCAGCCACCACCTTGCGGGGCTTCATTCTGGATATCGGTGCGGGTCCCCATTTTCCATCATAAGACAACCCCTTTAAAGTGAATGTCTACCTAAAAAGAGGCAAAATTCTGCACTGCTGCAGTTTTAATGGTTGGAGCTTTATTTCTCTGATACCGAGCTCCAAATCTTCTGCATAGATCAGATAAATGATAAAATCCTGGCTACCTAGAGCCACCACTAGGGGGAGCTCAGGAGATTACTGACTATAATAACACAGGTTACAGCAAGCTCCCTCTATAGGTGGCTCCATGCAGTCAGAGTTTAATTATTTAAAGGGAGTCTGTTAGCAGTTTTGACTATGCTAAACTGCTGACGGCACTAAGTAGGAGTTGGGGACAGCAGTAAAAAATCCTGCTGATCCTGCTTTTTAAAAAGCAGCTGTCCTCTCTCCTGACGTGTCTGTTTTAGTAACTACTTGCATTTCCTGTGTAATAACAATTCTGCAACATCTGATCTTATGACTATACGTTGTGCCATTCCTCTATTATTCCTTCCAGAAGTTTATGAAGGAATTGCCAGCAGTCTGCAATAAAGGTCCAGTTGTGTAATCAGTGTTACCTGTGTCAGACGTCACAGGGACACCCCCTCCCCCAAAACTAGTAACACCTACATGGATCATTATTGCTGACTGCAGGCAATTTATTTGTAAATAATAGAGGAATGGAATAATATAGAGTCATAAAGTATGCATGTATCAGAACTGCTATTACATTGCCAATGCGTGTAGTTACTAACGCAGATAAGTCAGGAGAGGAGACTGGTTCTGTTAATGGGGTTTTCCAGAACATAGGTATTGATATCTTTCCTTGGGATATCAAAAAGATGGGAGTCCGGCACTCGGCACCCCGCCAACCATCTGTTACCTGCAGCAGTAGTTCCAGGAAGTAAAGAGTGTATGGAGCTCCGTACCAGAAACTGGACCCCATCGACTGATAGGAAGATACCCTGAGAAATGAATCAGCACAGAATTCTGGACCTCAATGAGATGATGTTAAAAGATGGAAATGCCCTTTAAAGGGGTTATCCCATGACTAATGTAAAAAATGAAAATCAGACATCATATAGGACATGACAATTACTTTCTAACAAAGCTAGAACCAGCCCTGTACCTCACATGGACCCAGAGATCTCCCCATTCATTGCTCTGCTAGATTTATATCAAGCTGAAGGGGAGTGTCTTTTCTGCTGCAGATAAGGGTGTGTGTCTCAGCTCTCCCTATCACAGCTCAGGGGGCGTGCCTCAGCTCTCCCTATCACAGCTCAGGGGGCGTGTCTCAGCTCTCCCTATCACAGCTCAGGAGGCGTGTCTCAGCTCTCAATATCACAGCTCAGGAGGCGTGCCCATGCTCTCAATATCACAGCTCAGGAGGCGTGCCCATGCTCTCCCTATCACAGCTCAGGAGGAGTGTCTCAGCTCTCCCTATCACAGCTCAGGGGGCATGTCTCAGCTCTCCTTATCACAGCTCAGGAGGCGTGTCTCAGCTCTCCCTATCACAGCTCAGGAGGTGTGTCTCAGCTCTCCCTATCACAGCTCAGGAGGTGTGTCTCAGCTCTCAATATCACAGCTCAGGAGGCGTGTCCATGCTCTCCCTATCACAGCTCAGGAGGTGTGTCTCAGCTCTCCCTATCACAGCTCAGGAGGCAGTGCTCCTCCCCCCCCCTTCCTCATAGTGCCCCCATAATGTACCAGTATAAAATGCACCTATATAGTGCCCCAGTAGATGCCCTCAGTGTCCCACATAATTTGCAAGTATAAAATACCCCTTGTTAGTGCTCCCCGTAGATGCCCCCATAGTGCCCGCCATAATGTGTCCCAGTATAAAATGCCCCTATACAGAGCCCCCCATATAAAATACCCTTTCTTTGTGGCCTTAGTAGATGCCCCCATAGTGTTCCTCTCCTCCCTTCCCCCATAGTGCCCCCCATATAAAATACCCCTTCTTTGTGGCCTCAGTAGATGCCCCCTAGTGCCCCGCAATAATGTGCCAGTAAGAAGTGCCCCCATAGTGCCCCCCAAACATGTGCCATTAAAGGGTTTCTGTCACCAGATCTGGGCATATTAAACAGGATGACATTTGCAATGTGCAAATGTCACCTGATGCCCAATCTGGTATTAATTTTTCTATTGGTGCCCTCCGTTTTTGATAAAAATGATGTTTTATTTTATGCTAATTAGGCTTACTAGGTGCAAGGGGCGGTTACCTTGCACCTAGTAAGCTCCGTTTGCCCACCTGCGGTCACGCCTACCTTGTCTTGATTGACAGGGCCAGGCAGCTTGTTCGATCCTCTGCCGGCCCTGTGCGCGATTCAAATCCCGCGCCTGCGCCGTGTGGAATAAAATCGGCGCAGGCGCAGTGAGGTAGCCGGGAGCCCGGTGGCCAGCGCCGCTCACTGCGCCTGCGCCGATTTTATTCCACACGGCGCAGGCGCGGGATTTGAATCGCGCACAGGGCCGGCAGAGGATCGAACAAGTTGCCTGGCCCTGTCAATCAAGACAAGGTAGGCGTGACCGCAGGTGGGCAAACGGAGCTTACTAGGTGCAAGGTAACCGCCCCTTGCACCTAGTAAGCCTAATTAGCATAAAATAAAACATCATTTTTATCAAAAACGGGGGCACCAATAAAAAAATTAATACCAGATTGGGCATCAGGTGACATTTGCACATTGCAAATGTCATCCTGTTTAATATGCCCAGATCTGGTGACAGAAACCCTTTAAGAAGTGCCCCCCAATAATGTTCCAGTGAGAAGTGACCCCATAGATTCCCCCTCCAATCATGTGCCAGTAAGAAGTGCCCCCACAGTGACCCCATAATGCTCTTCTCCTGTATTGTGCCAAATAAAAAAACATAAGCACATATACTTCAGGCCTGTGTCCTGTGCTGACGTCAGCGCGCTGCCTGCACCGGCCTCTGATAGGCTGCAGGCCTAGGAACGGGGAGAGAGAGACTCTCCCTCCCCTGCCTGCAGCACCATTCATCTGTATCACTGTCCTGAGGATGCCAATACAGATGACTATGGAGAGGAGAGCTTCCACAATAGAAGAGCTCATATCCTGCTGCCCTGCCACCGCCACCCCCCACTTGTCACCAGGGCCATAATCGGTGGTGAGGCCCTGGACGGATATAACGAAGATCATCCAGCATTAATGTGACGTGATGGGCAATCAAATATTTTTAATTATCATATGATATTTATATGATACACTATACTGATAGATATGAGATAGATAGATAGATAGATAGATAGATAGATAGATAGATAGATTAGTGAGATTACTGGTAATCAGAGCAGTTACCAAATTGTTTGTCCCTAATTAATGGGACTTCACTGCAATGAAATGTTAAAATTGATTCTGACGGAACAAAGGGAAAAGGACGACTTGTTTATAATGAAGTCAATAATTTATTCTCATTTTAAGCTGAATATTTTTAATGTGTCAGCGATGAGAGCTGTTAATGTCTGAGCGGCGCGGTGTTATAACTGCGGTTTGTACAATGACGCTGCGGGAGCTGTCCTTCCTCCTGGATTCTACTGCTCCCTTTCACAGCTCGTCTTCACACATTACATCAGATTACAGTAATAAATGCCCTATCTGGTAATATTATAATTAAACCCCGCTGTACACAACACTATAACCCTATAGGATGCATAGATCTATCGATCGATCTTCTATCTATCTATCTTTAAATCTAGTAATCTCATATCTATCTATCTATCTATCTATCTATCTATGATCTATTGATCTATCTAGTAGTGAGCTCCCCCTAGTGGTGGCTGTATAATCTGTATATAGTGAGCGTCCTCTAGTGATGACTGTATAATCTGTATGTAGTGAGTTCCCCCTAGTAATGGCTGTATAATCTGTACAAAGTGAGCTCCCCCTAGTGGTGACTGTATAATCTGTACACAGTGAGCTCCCCCTAGTGGTGACTGTATAATCTGTATATAGTGAGCTCCCCCTAGTGGTGACTGCATAATCTGTATATAGTGAGCTCCCCCTAGTGGTGGCTGTATAATCTGTATGTAGTGAGCTCCCTCTAGTGGTGGCTGTATAATCTGTATGCAGTGATCTCCCCCTAGTGGTGACTGTATAATCTGTATATAGTGAGCTCCCCCTAGTGGTGACTGCATAATCTGTATATAGTGAGCTCCCCCTAGTGGTGGCTGTATAATCTGTATGCAGTGAGCTCCCTCTAGTGGTGGCTGTATAATCTGTATGTAGGGAGCTCCCTCTAGTGGTGTCTGTATAATCTGTATATAGTGAGCTCCCCCTAGTGGTGGCTGTATAGTCTGTATACAGTGAGCTCCCTCTAGTGGTGGCTGTATAATCTGTATGTAGTGAGCTCCCCCTAGTAATGGCTGTATAAACTGTATATAGTGAGCTCCCTCTAGTGGTGACTGTATGATCTGTGTATAGTGAGCTCCCTCTAGTGGCGACTGTATAATCTGTATGTAGTGATCTCCCTCTAGTAATGGCCGTATAATCTGTATATAGTGAGCTCCCCCTAGTGGTGACTGTATAATCTGTATGTACTGAGCTCCCTCTAGTGGTGGCTGTATAATCTGTATATAGTGAGCTCTCCCTAGTGGTGACTGTATAATCTGTATGTACTGAGCTCCCTCTAGTGGTGACTGTATAATCTGTATATAGTGAGCTCCCTCTAGTGGTGACTGCATAATTTGTATATAGTGAGCTCCCCCTAGTGCTGGCTGTATAATCTGTATTTAGTGAGCTCCCTCTAGTGGTGGCTGTATAATCTGTATGTAGTGAGCTCCCTCTAGTGGTGGCTGTATAAGTTGTATATAATGATCTCCCTCTAGTGGTGGCTGTATAATCTGTATATACTGAGCTCCCTCTAGTGGTGGCTGTATAATCTGTATATAGTGAGCTCCCCCTAGTGGTGACTGTATAATCTGTATGTACTGAGCTCCCTCTAGTGGTGACTGTATAATCTGTATATAGTGAGCTCCTTCTAGTGGTAACTGTATAATCTGTACTCACAGTGTAACAAATAACAGCAACCACAGATTCGTTCTGCGTAAATTCAAAATGGGCTTTTTATTTCGCTTGCGGACAGGTGTAAACGTTTTTGGCCTGACAACTTGTATCAGTAATATCTATGCGCCTCTTTATATACATATGTATCAGTCCTTTGTCACAGGTTCAATAGGTCACAGACCAAGCTTCACAGATAACTAGTAATAATAATTAAGGAAAAGAGGGGAGAAATCAATATCCATAACTGTATATATATATATATATATATATATATATATATATATGAAACAAACTGGTCTAAGGAGCCTAGTAGGATACCACTGTCCCTGAGGACCAAAGAGATCAAACGGAAAGAAAGTGTGTATAAAGATCACGTAATTCTCAGAGATAAGGTAAATGAGACAACTAAATTGGAGTATGATATACCATGGTAGACTACTTACCCTTTTGCCGCAGTAGGGAAGAAAAGGATGAAGGAGTATGGCGCCAGTGGAAAGAAACCATGCCAAAATTGTGCCGCTATTTAAATGTATACAAGTCCGGTGCGCTGATTACGCACGTGGTGAGGGCTGTGCGTTCCACCATCCAGGAAGCGAGCGGAGGTGGAGCGCACAATGGTCACATGATCTGACAGGGCGCCCTGTGTTCCAAGCTGGAGTGCAGCGTAATCTGTACACAGTGAGCTCCCCCTAGTGGTGACTGTATAATCTGTGCATAGTGAGCTCCCCCTAGTGGTGTTTCTATAATCAGTATGTACTGAGCTCCCCCTAGTGGTGGCTGTATAATCTGTATATAGTGAGCTCCCTTTAGTGGTGACTGTATAATCTGTATGTAGTGAGCTACCTCTAGTGGTGGCTGTATAATCTGTATATAGTGAGCTCCCTCTAGTGGTGACTGTATAATCTGTATGTACTGAGCTCCCTCTAGTGGTGACTGTATAATCTGTATGTACTGAGCTCCCTCTAGTGGTGACTGTATAATCTGTATGTACTGAGCTCCCTCTAGTGGTGACTGTATAATCTGTATGTACTGAGTTCCCTCTAGTGGTGACTGTATAATCTGTACACAGTGAGCTCCCCCTAGTGGTGACTGTATAATCTGTATATAATGAGCTCCCTCTAGTGGTGACTGTATAATCTGTATGTACTGAGCTCCCTCTAGTGGTGGCTGTATAATCTGTATATAGTGAGCTCCCCCTAGTAATGGCTGTATAATCTGTAGGTACTGAGCTCCCTCTAGTCGTGGCTGTATAATCTGTATATAGTGAGCGCCCTCTAGTGGTGACTGTATAATCTATATATAGTGAGCTCCCCCTAGTAATGACTGTATAATCTGTGCATAGTGAGCTCTCTCTAGTGGTGGCTGTATAGTCTGTATGTACTGAGCTCCCTCTAGTGGTGACTGTATAATCTGTATATAGTGAGCTCCCTCTAGTGGTGACTGTATAATCTATATGTACTGAGCTCCCTCTAGTGGTGGCTGTATAATCTGTATATAGTGAGCTCCCCCTAGTGGTGACTGTATAATCTGTATGTACTGAGCTCCCCCTAGTGGTGACTGTATAATCTGTATGTAGTGAGCTCCCTCTAGTGGTGACTGTATAATCTGTATATAGTGAGCTCCCCCTGGTGGTGACTGTATAATCTGTATATAGTGAGCTCCCTCTAGAGGAGACTGCATAATCTGTATATAGTGAGCTCCCCCTAGTGCTGGCTGTATAATCTGTATTTAGTGAGCTCCCTCTAGTGGTGGCTGTATAAGCTGTATATAGTGATCTCCCTCTAGTGGTGACTGTATAATCTGTATATAGTGAGCTCCCCTAGTGGTGACTGTATAATCTGTATATAGTGAGCTCCCTCTAGTGGTGGCTGTATAATCTGTATGTAGTGAGCTCCCCTAGTGGTGGCTGTATAGTCTGTATGTACTGAGCTCCCTCTAGTGGTGACTGTATAATCTGTATGTACTGAGCTCCCTCTAGAGGTGACTGTATAATCTGTATGTACTGAGCTCCCTCTAGTGGTGACTGTATAATCTGTATATAGTGAGCTCCCCCTAGTGGTGACTGTATAATCTGTATGTACTGAGCTCCCTCTAGTGGTGGCTGTATAATCTGTATATAGTGAGCTCCCCCTAGTGGTGGCTGTATAATCTGTATGTACTGAGCTCCCTCTAGTGGTGACTGTATAATCTGTATATAGTGAGCTCCCCCTAGTGGTGACTGTATAATCTGTATAATTTGCTTCATTCAGGAGATAAAGGACTTTTAAAATATATGCAAAGTAATGGTTAAGTGCACTGAGGGCGGACCTAAGCCATTCTGTGCACCCTTGCTGCCCCTGCTAGCCCCTCCTCCTTCTTCTTGATTGACAGGGCCAGGTTCCTGCGTAGTCTTCACGAGTCCACACGAGATTGGAATCCGGTGTGTCTAATCCAAGTCACAGCAGCCATTTAATTGAAAGACAAAGACTCGGTGGTGATTTCCCGCCACATGTAATTCGCGCTTCACAAAATATAAACGGAAGATTAGTTCCAGTGTGAAGAGCTCTTCACCGCTAACAGCTATGTCATCCGAGGATGAGGAGAATGGCGTTCTCCTGCTGTATTATCCTGCTGCCATGTTCCTGCACGAGAGATGACATTCAACCGCTTGTACCGTAGGTTACAATAGCAAAGGACATTAAATGGCCAGGCTTTTTACTGGAAACTATGGAAAAGCCGCTTTTGTTTGCAAAATGGGGGGCATCAGAGCTAAGCCTTGAATGTCTCCAGTGCACTTACCGTAAACAATGCTGATCTTCACCACTCCACTCATTGAGGTCCATTTCCATCCGTCTATGAGAGTCTATTATTTGATTGTCTCCTATTATTTCTATTGAATCAGTATCGTGTTGTCTATTATATATGTCTTTCCTTGCTCTAATGGAAATTTGCTCTCTAAGTCTTCCTGCTGAACCTGCGGTGGTGGGCTTGTGAAGGGAATCTGAAGAAGCCGAGCTGCAGTATAAAGCCAGAAAAAAGTCTGTGATTGTTCTCCAAATACCGAATAAATAAACTTGGTATTAAACTTTAATGGGGGCGTTATTGACCTCTGTCCACTGCCAAAAGCACCTTCAATGGGCATGTGAACATCAGAACTGGACCATGGAGCATTAGAAGATGGCGGCCTGGTCTGATGTGTCACATCATCATGTTTAGGTGCATGCGCATCACTTACCTAGAAAGGAGATGGCACCAAGTGTACTACAGAACAAGACAAGCCAGTGGCGGCAGTCTGATGCTCTGGGCAATGTTCTGCTGGGAAACCTTGGGTCCTGGCATCATGTTGATGTAACACGTACCATATAACTAAACATTGTACTCACCAAGTACCCCCCTTTATGGCAGTGATGCCCCCTAATGGTAGTGGCCTTTTTCAGCAGGAAAATACACCAGCTATATTGCAGAAAATGTTCAGAAATGGTCTGTGGGACATGACATGTTTCCCAGATCTCAATCTGACTGTCATGTGAGGGATGCCCTGGAAAAAATACAGTAAGCCCCATTCATGGAGGCCACACCGCACAACTTGTAGGATCTGCTGCTAGCGTCTTGGTGCCACATACCATACTCCTGTGGAGTCCACTTCTCGGTCAGAATTCTTTTAGACCTACACAATATTTGGTTTCCATGCAATCGCTGATCTGTCTATAACCATAGATACACATGCATACCTCCAAACCGTCCCGGATCCGGCAGGACTGTCCTGGATTTTAGTGGCTGTCCTGCGGTCCCGGTACGGAGGAGGTATGTCCCTCTCCACACTGCTAGTCTGTGCAGGGGGCAGGGCTGGCCGGCAGTCAGCTTCTGCTCCTCCTCCTCCACAGACCAGAGCAGCCGATGTGGATCCTGCTGCTGCTGAAGGAGGTGAAATGTGGAATTTTTTTATTTTTATTTTTTTTTTTACTTTCTGTGAGGGGGTCACAGTCCTGGGCATATTTCTGAGGGGGCACAGTCCTGGGCATATTACTGAGGGGGCACAGCTGGGCATATTGCTGAGGAGGCACAGCTGGGCATATTTCTGAGGGGCACAGTTGGGCATATTTCTGTGAAGGGGGCACAGTCCTGGACATATTTCTGAGGGGGCACAGTCCTGGGCATATTATTGAGGGGGGCACAGTCCTGGGCATATTACTGAGGGGGCACAGTCCTGGGCATATTACTGAGGGGGCACAGCTGGGCATATTTCTGAGGGGGCACAGTTGGGCTTATTTCTGTGAGGGGGCACATAACTAGGCATATTACTGTGAGGGGGCATATATCAGGGCAGATAACTGGGCATAACTTCTGTGAGGGGGCACATATCTGCGTATACTACTTTGAGGGGCGCATATCTGGGTATATTACTGTGAGCGGCCCATATTTGGGCATTGCTACTGTGAGTGGGCACATATCTGGGCATAACTACTGTGAGGGGGCACATATCTGGGCATAATCTGTGATATGTCTGTAACCTGAAGAAGGGGCCCTGTTTTACTGGCTGTGCACCTTTTGTCTAACAATAAAGAATTGTCATAAAAAATATTAGGGGACGTCTGGACCAGATTCCTTTGCGCCAGAAAGCAGATTTATCTTTATCCGTAATCTGTGAAGGGGACACAATGCTTACATAACTGCTGTGTGGTGGCATAAAGGGGGAATAATTACTACGTCAGGGGATTTACGGGACTGGGTGGGATTAGGTGTTTAGTTTTGGGCGGAGTTAGAGGCGTGGCCTAGTGCAGAAAAAATCTGAGCGCCGCACATAGTGTCCCTCTTCCTTCTTTTCAAAAGTTGGGAAATATGCGCGTGATGTAATAAATCCAAGTCTGCTACATCTGTACTCTCCTGTTTCCCCGTAGTAATATGCAGCAGCAATCTTCAGGTTGATAAAGCAGCACTTAGCCTATAGTGCACATCACAATGGCGAGTTCCTCTTACAATACAATATGTGATCTATGTACAGTAGCGTGTAGAGGAATGCATTACATGGCGTGCGTGCTGCTGAAGTATTCATGAACCCCATCAAAGCTCTCTTTACGGGAAGCAGCAGTGAGGACATTGCAGAACTTTCTAAAACTAATAACCTAAAATGCCATAAAACGTGGCTCGTATATTACTCAGGAAAGACAGGCGCTCCTTACACTGACAGCCCTCGTCAAGTTGTTGATTTTTAGTCTTTTCGAAATGCGAATTCGTAAAATTGATGTTTCATAAAATATTTTTATTTTGAGACTGAAATATTTATGGCCTTACAGAGGAGCACTAGACACCTGTATTCTTGTGAATCTTGGCGGAGGGGCGGAAAATGTAGCAGCGGACATGAATATTTCAGTCCTACTCACTCCTGGCTATAGCCGCACGACGATAACAATACACAAATGCAGTAATACAACAACTTCTGTCATTCCATTATCACAAGTAGTAGTAGAGAGGACATGAATAGCTTATAGCATACCTACCAACATTTGAGGAGTTGGTGAGTATAAAGCAGTGTGTGCTGTGCAAAGGTTCACCTGTTTATATAGAACTTGCCCTGAACTTCTAGCATTTGATTTACAACTAGTTCCTATGACACCCATCATCACCCCCCAAGATAAATACAGACCCTAAACAGAACACTCTAAAATAATACATGCAGTTCCCCCGAATAAGGAACTTGCTAAATTGTTTATTCTTATTTGGTTCTATGTAATTTTCTGGTGTATTATTCCCATATAGTTTTGTATGGATAAGTTAGGGTTAACAATCCTGACTCTTTCCTTGAAGGAGGCTAGCTAATGGACCTAGGTCCGCCCTAGTGCAGTCTAGTGTTAGTTGAGAGAGGAGCTACATGTGCTCACACCTTGGAAAAACTAGACCTACGTTCCAGAGAACCACTATGTCTGAGATATTTGCATCAAGAAAGCCATCTCTACTTTACAGTACTCCATAGAGAGAGAAGAGGAGGAATTAGGAGGTCCAGAATCTGCACATCCAGGCACTGGAGTCAGTCAGCAAGGTATTCACTGTTTAAGGCTGATAGAGATTTTACTGCAGTGTGAGGGATATTGTTAATACACCCTCCCTCACTTGGACAAGTTCCTGGCCAGCCGTACCTTAATCCTGTGCCCCTCAGTTGGGAATTACAGATACGATTTACAAGAACCTTATTGCCACCCTTAGATTCTGCAGAGAGAGAAAAAGATAGAAGGAAGGAGTACTACAACCCCCATTATTGCTCATATCCATAAATCACTATCAAAGAAAGATTTGCACTATGAATAGTTTGGAACTGAGTTTTGATACCTTTGGAAGTACTTGAGACTTGTATATTTTCTACAACTGACTTCATGGTTACTGACTTAGGGAATAAAGGGTGCACCCTCTTGTTCCACACACCAGATACCATAAACAAAACAGACCTCAGACTAGCCCACCTAAATTAATTCACACTAATAATACAGACCACAACCAGACCCCCTAAAGTAAAATAGACTCCAGACCAGACTTCCTAAAGTAATACAGACCACAGTCCAGATCCCCTGAAATAATACAGACCACAGACCAGACCACCTGAATAATGCAGACCACAGACCAGACCACCTAAAGTAATACAGACCTCAGACCAAACCCCTAGCGTAATACAGACCACAGTCCAGACCCCCTGAAATAATACACACCACATACCAGACCCCTTAAAGTAATACAGACCACAGTCCAGACCCCTTAAAGTAATACAGACCACAGTCCAGACCCTCTAAAGTAATACAGACCACAGTCCAGAACCCCTGAAATAATACAGCCCTCAGACCAGACCCCCCAGAGCAATACAGACCACAGACCAAACCCCTTAAAGTAATACAGACCTCAGACCAAACCCCCTAGCGTAACACAGACCAAAGTTCGGTTTGGTTCGGCAAATTTCTTGAAGTTCGGATTCGTACGAACCGAACCTAAAACGAACCTTGCTATAACGGCTGAATAATTGCTGCTACAATAATGGGAGTCTGATAGGGTATAGTTTCGTTTACTTGCAGTTGCTATTACAATGAAAAAAGTAGAAAAAATCAAAGTGACTTCAACAACGGCGACGCAAAATATACGCATATTTGAGAATTTAAACTAATGCGTACGCTAATGCGAACATTCATAATAAAGTAACAAACATACAGTGTAGCGTTGTCAAAGGTACGCTACTTAACTGAATATGTACGCATTAATGTACAAATACACTCGTCTGCGAACATTCCTACTCAAGTAACGAACATATAGTGTAATGTCAAAGGTGCGCTACTTAACTGAATATGTACGTTTTAGCGTACGCATACACTGCATCTGCAAACATTCCTACTCAAGTAACGAACATACAGTGTAGCGTTGTCAATTGTACGCTACTTAACTGAATTTGTACGCATTAGCGTACATTCTCAATAAATATGCGTATATTTTGCGTCGCCGTTATTTTAACCAGATTCGTTACGAACTTGATCAAAATTCGGTTCGGTGACGAACCGAACTTTTGGGAAAGTTCGTAACGAATCTGGTTCGTTACGGTTCGGTTCGCTCATTCCTAATACAGACCCCAGACCAGACTCTTAATAAATTCAGATGATCTCAGACCCCTTAAACAAATACAAACACCCCAGTCCCACTAAATATAGACTCTCCGGACATTCTAAATAAACATAGACCCCCACCTAAACCCCAGACAAGACTCCCAAAATACAGACCCCATACAACCTTAAGAAGGCACAAGATATTATACTGATCCAGGGACCGGTCTCAGGTGGTGCCCAGGAGGAAAGAGGATTATAGGAACAGGGAGAAAGGAGTATATAAGAAAGATAGCTGTGGGTGCCACAGGACCCCCTGTCAAATAAGAACACACCATATTATAAAGGGTTAGGTGGTGCTGATTTTATATAATTAATCGTTTCAAAGCTACAACCTTTGTTATACTCCAGAGCTGCATTCACAATTCTGCTAATCATCTGTGGAAAACCATAGACACATTCTTGTAGTCAGACAGATCTCTAACACTTTGATTATGTTCATATAACACAGAGGGGCGGGTACCAGAAGCCTGTACATGTCTGATGTGACATCCCAGAATGGAGATCACCTGATATTGAAATAATGGAGGATAAGGGGAAATTTTAGCTCTGAAGCCTGCAGTAAGTTAAAAAAATTGCCCCACGAAAAATATTGCACTGTTTGCAAACCAGCACCTGGATCTGAATACTTTTGTAAGTTCATGCAGTTAAAAATTTACTATAGCCACTGAGTTATTCAAGAAAATGTATCTGTACAGCGCCACCTGCTGTTTGCTTTTTTTTCTCATTTCTTTGTCCTGCTCACTGAGATGGCCACACATGCGAACTGAGATGGCCTACTGAAAGGCTGCAATAGGAAGAGAGCTGCAGCAGAATGGACACACCCTCTGAGCTGTGAAAGGGAAAGAGCTGCAACAGAAAGGACACGTCCCCTGGGCTGCCTGCTTGACATAAATCTAGCAGAGCAATTGGAGCAATGAATGGGGAGATCTCTGGATCTGTGTGAGGTACAGCTGGTTCTAGCTTTGTTAGAAAGAGATTGTCACGTCCTATATGATTTCTGATTTTCACCTTTTAATAGAATTTAACACATTGAATTTGCATCATTAGCGCTTTGTCTATGAGTTGGTTACTCGGAGGGTTTAACTGAGGATTTATATAAGACAACATGGGGATAACAACAGCACTTGAGCCAAATCAACTGAACTCTCTGGCACCAGACAAACTGCGCAGCGCTTCATCTGTGCGTTAATTTCATCCAGTCAATACAACATGACGGCACTTATTAAGAATGCACCATTTGTACTAACAGCAGCAAAGCAGACGTCCCCGGTGACCGCGGGAAAGGAAATTTATTACGATGATTAAATAAGAAGCTGCTGATCCCGGTCACATAACAGGACAGGGGTGTAGAGGCAGCAGTGCGCCCGGGTCCTGGTGGATCATGTGGCCTAAAAGCATCCCTGCCACTACAAATGGCACCGGTGTGGGGTGGGCTGTTTTTGCCTTTGTGTCTAGGAGCTGTGGCATACCACACTACTTCAACATGGCATGGCATGGCATTTTACTGCAGCCACCACTAGGGGGAGCTCAGTGCATAGAGATTTTAACAGCAAGTGCAATTGTAACTGTATACATTTCTATGCACTGAGCTCCCCCTAGTGGTGGCTGCAGGCAGACAGTTTTGTGATATATTAGGTAAACGGAAGCAGAACTTTTAGCTGCATAGGAGTGATATATCAATGTGTTTATACACTGCTGGTATAATTATCAGTTATCTGAATAACTACAAATACTTTGAGAAATATCATGTTTAGACTATTCACCACATTTATGAATCACCTGTTCCACATTAAGGACATCGATATCTGATCAGGAAGGGGTCTAACACCTAGAAACAGATGCCTGGGATACTCCAGAACAGCTGGTAAGTACTGTGCAGGGTATCGGATGCCCACTGATCAAACATTGGTGGCCTGTCGTGAGGATAGGTCATGACTGGTAAAATCCTGAAACACCGCATTGGTAATGGAGAGTTTTTTTTTTTTTCCTTATATGACCTATGGTGTTTTTAGGAAATAATTGTATTCCTCAATGAAGTTACACTTCTGGAGCAACTTCACTTATCACTCTGCATTGATTTGTTCCTCTGTTACTCCTCCTGCAAACAAACAACTAAATTGGAAACTATGTGTTACCATTTCCCTTGAATAACGTTGAGCGAAGCGAACCATACAAAGTGGAATTTGGTCAGAAGCAACAAATCCAAAATTCCTTGTGCTTTAGATTTTCCTAAAATGATGGATGCACATGTTACAAAGGGAAAATAAGTGTAGAAAAGACAAGTCCGGGAACGCAAAATCACCCATAAGGCTGTGCAGCCAGCCAATCCGCAGGTAGCCAATCCCTGTGATGTCACAGCCCTATAAAACCTTCATCCCACGTGGTCTCCGACATTGTCCTGTGAGATTACTGAAAACGATTAATAGAAGAATTCGATACCAATAAGAAGAAAGCCTTAGTGCCAGGATGCCAACTAATACCATCCAGTCTGCACCCCCTAGGGGGCCAGGTCTTAATGATGACCATACTCATTTTTTTCTGGCTTTCCTTCTTCCAAATCATCCTTCTTGGTCTCCATGTCCTAGAAAAGTCATCAAGATGCAGAGAGAGGAGGAGCTGGATGTTCCTGGTGACATATTCTCATCGATATTAGATGATGTGGAAAAGGAGGAAAAGCAGATGGCAGAAGAAGAGCTCGCACCTGTAGGGCAGGATAAGTGGGTATGCCAGAATATTGTGCCCCCTCCTAACCAGCCAAACCCCATACCAGGAACAGCCATTAACAATGAAAACCAATTATACAGTGTGGTCTTCATTATTAAAGAAGAACTCCCGACAAAAATTGTATTCCATGTCCTGCTAGAAATGTACATGATATAATCTGTAGTGAATGTGATTTTCTTGCCATTGTCTGAATTTTTGACTTGTATCATCCTGAAGTTTCTTATCTGTGTCATGAGACCAGGAATTAGACCCACCAACTCACACATAGACTTATGTGTGGACAGGAAGTCTAATTCTCTATGTACTCCTATGAGACTGAAAGTGAGGCTCCCATAGGAATGAATGGAGCAGTTACTGGCTTCCTGTCCTGGGTCAGTTGGAGGTCAGGGGAGTTGGTCACATGACCCAGCTACAATAAGAAGAGAGGTTTTTACTCACAGAACAGTCAGATCACTACAGATACATGCGGTCAGAGCAGACTGTGCCCCAGTTTTGAAATGGCTGATAACAGGGAGCAATAGATTGCAATATAGTTTTTTCAAACTGTAAGAAAAGCCACAGGTCTACACAGTCCTTTTAATTAATCTCCCCAACATGATAGCTTTCTCGTACTGAAGGCGTTAAAAGGAGACTTGTCGCTGGAGCCCAGAGTTGCCCCGCTGCTCAGGACATTTGGCTGTTTTGAACTGGCGGTGTAATGATGTGTGCTGTCATAAGAGATGAGATAGCAACTTCCTCTCATCTGGAGCATTTCATCCCCGCAATATTTGATCACCATTATCAGTTTTGAATCACGCTTTCTGCTTGGATTAATTTGCTCATTAGAACAACAGTCTGGCTTTTTAATATTAGACTTATTTTGCAGAGGTGGGGGAGGGGATGGGGGGGGGCATCGCTACCATCGCTCATTGTCTGATTGAAGACGAAAAAAATGAGAATGGAGGCTTCGCTTTTCATCCTGGCTCGCCGGCTTAATTCTTTAGATTGGACGATATGTGAAACATGAAAAAAGTCAGACACGGGAGAATTAAGGATTCACTGTCTAGGGAAAATGTCATTCTTTCCAATTCTTATTTAATTTGGACGTCTTTTACCATTCAGTGTTTAAAATACTTGGCTGTGATAATAGTTCGGCAGTTTAATCCCTTAAAGAGATCGTATAGGGACATCATGGAGGAGGGTCGGCCGCTCAGGATCCCAGACTGGAGACCGACCGGATCCCGTTCTAGAGGACCCGAGGTGCCAATGTTTTATCTTAGTGACTGTCATGTAATACCACATTTCTCCTGTAGTGGCCGCTGTAGAATGTCTAACTGACTGCAGCTTCCAGGTGGTACCGGGAGATGGACCTGCACTAATCAGTGGCTCATGGATGAGGCATGAAAAAGACCATTTTTGGCTTGAGCACTGCAATAATTTTTCCATTTTTCCCAACATGCGTTCTTGCTACCATAATTTTTTCCATTATGACTACAGTTCTATTTGAAGTTTTGCCTTTTTTTAAGATTTTTAAGGCATCATTTGGGGATTTACTGTATTTTTTGCCCTATAAGACGCAATAGACTATAAGACGCAACTAGGATTTAGAGGAAAAAAATAAGACAAAAATATATTTAATCAGACCCCTAATCCTCATTAAACCCTAAATCAGACCCACATTCTTCATCAGACCTCAGATCAGACCTCCAAGCACCATTATCCTTAGATCAAACCCCCAAAGCTCCATCAGCCTCAGATCAGACCCCCATCAGTCTCAGATAAGACTCTCACCAGCCTCAGATCAGACCCCCAATCAGCCTCAGATCAGAACCCCACCAGACTCAGATAAGACCCCCACCAGCCTCAGATCAGAACCCCACCAGACTCAGATAAGACCCCCACCAGCCTCAGATCAGACCCCCAATCAGCCTCAGATCAGACACCCAATCAGCCTCAGATAAGACCCCCACCAGCCTCAGATCAGACCCCCAATCAGCCTCAGATCAGACCCCTATCATCCTCAGATAAGACCCCCACCAGCCTCAGATCAGACCCCCAATCAGCCTCAGATCAGACCCCTATCATCCTCAGATAAGACCCCCACCAGCCTCAGATCAGACCCCCAATCAGCCTCAGATCAGACCCCTATCATCCTCAGATCAGACCCCCACCAGACTCAGATCAGACCCCCATTAGCCTTAGATCAGACATTAAAAAAAGAAAAAACTTACCACTTTGCAGATCAGGATAAATTATTATTATTATTATTATTATTATTATTATTGCTACTAATATTATTTAATTAATTTAATAAATAAAGTACTGTAATTTTAAAAATGATTTTAGTTTTTATTTAATGTAATTACATTACTGCCCGTCCATATGCAATGAGTTAGTGCTACACAGTAGTGTCAATGTATGATTAAAAGCAAATGGTGGTGATGGTTCAGACTTCCCTCTGACAGCACCCCGATCGCTACTAATTAAAGTGCTGAATCCTGTGGCTGGGCTCATGGGTGCAGCTCCTGTGCCCATAAGACCACTAGCACATACCTGTATAGGCGTTATCATACCTCTGTCTCCCAGTTACAACATATTATAGGAAGGGGTTAAGGTTCACAGCTTCAGATGCAGTAATTTGCCATTTACATTACACATAATCAATAGACGGCTCCATCTCAGTCTGGTTATTGGCGGGAGAACAGCACACATTTCATGCCGTTACTGCTGACAATGTAAAGTAATAGACTCCTCAGGCCGGGAGCGCGACTCTCACTGTCCTTTATAGACTCTGCTGTAACAATGACTACAGCTCATGTGGCTGGAAAGTTGTATTAAAAAGCTATTTATACTACTCTCTTATATGGTGGTGGTGGTTTGGGACCTTCTCAGTAACTATAGGTGCAGCTACAATTCAGTGCCTCCTTACTGAATACTGTATTAACACTGAGAACAATGCAGTCAGTATGCAATGAGCTCCCAAGCTCCCCCTAGTGGCAGCTGCCCTCAGCAAGAATTTTATAATTTAACACCATGTATATGCTGGGAGTTTGGTACTCTGTTTTAGAAAAATCTATCATTATCTATCTATCTATCTATCTATCTATCTATCTATCTATCTATCTATCTATCATCGTTATGGCTGTGGGTATAGAACAACTGTGACAATCTACAGATTTGTCTTAGGGCTACTCCTAGGGGTGCACCACCAATGAGGCCAGGTGAGGCGATCGCTTCGGGCAGCATCAGGTAGGGGCAAGAGAGGGGGGCAGCGGAAGGGCCATGGGCAATGAGTACTTTTATTGTGGCAAAGGGGTTAGGTTTTCAGTTTTTGCCTCAGGCAGCAGAAAGGCTAGGTGCACCCCTGGCTACTCCTAAGGGCATTATTCTGGCAGTCATCTGGTATTCACCCTTTAATCCATGTAGGGGTATCTAGATTTCGTTGCAGGGGAACTGTCAGGCTACCTTCTGCAGTAGTCTCTGTATGATTGACAGTCAACAAACACCGCTGCAGATCACTGAGGGATCAGGTATAAACCATATTCCGGGGCCAGCCGAGGTCAGGGCAGGAAGAGTACATTTAATGCAGCAGACAGGCAGCGTTGTCAATATCCAGAAACATGGGCAGAAGTCGGCATTTGTATTATACTGTATGTCTAGAAAAAGAAAGTAAAAGCAGCACCAAAAGAAGGAAGGGAGAGCAAAACTTCTCAAAAAGACTACTACTCTGTTTATCTGTCTGCTTGTCTGTCTGTCTATCTATATGTCTGTCTATGAATCTATATTCTATTTCATATCTATTTATTATCTATTTACACCCAGTAAATCTATCCATACATGCATGTATTATCTAGTTACTATACACAGTATCTTTCTTTCTTTCTTTCTTTCTTTCTTTCTTTCTTTCTTTCTTTCTTTTTTTCCTTCCTTCCTTACTTCTTTCCTATATTTCTATCTTAGCTTCTTTCTTCTTTCTTTCTTTCTTTCTTTCTTTCTTTCTTTCTTTCTTTCTTTCTTTCTTTCTTTCTTTCTTTCTTTCCTTCCTTCCTATCTTTCTTTCTTTCCTTCCTATCTTTCCTTCCTTCCTTTATTTCTTTCCTATCTTCCTTTCCTTACTTCCTTCCTATATTTCTTTCTTTCTTTCTTTTTCTTTCTTTTCTTTCTTTCTTTCTTTCTTTCTTTCCTTCCTATCTTTCTTTCCTTCCTATCTTTCTTTATTTCCTTCCTTCCTTTATTTCTTTCCTATCTTCCTTTCCTTACTTCCTTCCTATATTTCTATCTTTCTTTCTTTCTTTCTTTCTTTCTTTCTTTCTTTCTTTCTTTCTTTCTTTCTTTCTTTCTTTCTTTTTCTTTCTTCCTTCCTTTTTCTTTCTCCTATCCTTCCTTCCTTCCTTCCTTCCTTCCTATTTTCCTCCTTTCCTTCCTTCCTTCCTTCCTTCCTTCCTTCCTTCCTTCCTATTTCTTCCTTCCTTCCTTCCTTCCTTCCTTCCTTCCTTTCCTTCCTTCCTTCCTTCCTTTCTTTCTTTCCACTATAAATATATATATCTCATGGCTATTTGTCATCTTTGTTTTATCTATCTCAGAAATAATTACACTTGTAACAAAAGTCAAATAAAGGAAGGAGATTTATGATCGAAAAAATTCCGTTAACAAGAAAGAATTGGGAAGGCAGAAACTACAGTAAATAATGTGAAACACAATGTTCTGACATTACCTTTGGCACGAGGTTGTCCTTTTCCAAAATGTAATGTGCACCCCCAGAGAACATGAGTTTATGGCCTTCAAACAACTGCATATCCTATTTATAATCTGTCATAAACTGTGACATTTATGCTGCCAGACTGAGCAAATTATAGTTAAAGCCATGTTCCTCAAAGCATCCGCTAATGCACCATGGAATAGAATCAACTTCCTTCTTTGTTACTTTGAAGAACCATCACGGCTCTTACCACCGGGCAGCAGGCAGAGTCTCATCGTGTGCCAAACGGCAGAAGTCTTCCGCCCTTAATGGTTAAAACATGAATTAAATGGAAACTGGACATCAACGCGGCTAATCGATGGCTCAACATCCTGATCTGTTTTATTATTATGATTTTTTTATGCTCGTGTGATAGAGAGATTTATTGTTGTGGTGATGGAGGAAAGATCAATTATTCATGTTATAAATTAAAAAATGATTTATGACAGCAAAAAATGATTAGCCGTTGGGAGGTGAACTTATTAATGACATAGCTGAGTGGAGAGGGGCAGATTTATAAAATGGGCTGTAAGCACCGCCGGAACTGAACGCAACCATCTGTGTGGATACAGGATCAAAGCTTCAAGTTATATGGCTAATAAAAATACATAAAATACATCTGTCTACCTATCTCATATCTATCTATCTATCTATCTATCTATCTATCTATCTATCTATGTAAATGTTCTTTAATGTATTTTTTATCAAAGCAAAGTCTTTTGGTTAATTTCCCATGTCTTTATTGATATTTGGAAAAATCATGTATTATTAACATTTTTCACCAAACCTCAGAACAGACTGACAGTTCCTCTCACTTTTCCGCTTGTGCTGTGTAAGTCATGGCCAAAAGTTTTGAGAATGATACAAATATTAATTTTTACAAAGTCTACTGCTTCAGTTTTTATAATGGCAATTTGCATATACTCCAGAATGTTATAAAGAGTGATCAGCTTAACAGCAATTACTTGCAAAGTCAATATTTGCCTAGAAAATGAACTTTATCCCCCAAAACACATTTCAACATCATTGCAGCCCTGCCTTAAAAGGACCAGCTAACATCGTTTCAGTGATTGCTCATTAACACAGGTGTGGGTGTTGATGAGGACAGGGCTGGAGATCAATCTGTCATGATAAAGAATGACACCACTGGACACTTTAAAAGGAGGCTGGTGCTTGGCATCATTGTTTCTCTTCTGTTAACCATGGTTATCTCTAAAGAAACATGTGCAGTCATCATTGCACTGCACAAAAATGGCCTAACAGGGAAGAGTATCGCAGCTAGAAAGATTGCACCTCAGTCAACAATCTATCGCATCATCAAGAACTTCAAGGAGAGAGATTCCATTGTTGCCAAAAAGGCTCCAGGGTGCCCAAGAAAGACCAGCAAGCGCCAGGACCGTCTCTTAAAAGTGTTTCAGCTGCGGGATCGGGCTACCAGCAGTGCAGAGCTTGCTCAGGAATGGCAGCAGGCAGGTGTGAGTGCATCTGCACGCACTGTGAGGCGGAGACTCTTGGAGCAAGGCCGGGTCTCAAGGAGGGCAGCAAAGAAGCCACTTCTCTCCAGAAAAAACATCAGGGACAGACTGATATTCTGCAAAAGGTACAGGGAGTGGACTGCTGAGGACTGGGGTAAAGTCATTTTCTCTGATGAATCCCCTTTTCGATTGTTTGGGACATCTGGAAAACAGCTTATTCGGAGAAGACGAGGTGAGCGCTACCACCAGTCTTGTCTCATGCCAACTGTAAAGCATCCTGAAACCATTCATGTGTGGGGTTGCTTCTCAGCCAAGGGAATCGGCTCTCTCACAGTCTTGCCTAAAAACACAGCCATGAATAAAGAATGGTACCAGAATGTCCTCCCGAGAGCAACTTCTCCCAACCGTCCAAGAGCAGTTGGCGATCAACAATGCCTTTTCCAGCATGATGGAGCACCTTGCCATAAAGCAAAGGTGATAACTAAATGGCTCAGGGAACAAAACATAGAGATTTGGGGTCCATGGCCTGGAAACTCCCCAGATCTTAATCCCATTGAGAACTTGTGGTCAATCATCAAGAGACGGGTAGACAAACAAAAACCTACAAATTCTGACAAAATGCAAGCATTGATTGTGCAAGAATGGACTGCTATCAGTCAGGATTTGGTCCAGAAGTTGATTGAGAGCATGCCAGGGAGAATTGCAGAGGTCCTGAAGAAGAAGGGTCAACACTGCAAATATTGACTTGCTGCATTAACTCATTCTAACTGTCAATATAAGCTTTTGTTACTCATAATATGATTGCAATTATATTTCTGTATGTGATAAAAACATCTGACAAACACACATAAAAACCAGAGGGCAGCAGATCATGTGGAAATATAATATTTGTGCCATTCTCAAAACTTTTGGCCATGACTGTACACTGTAGGTAGGGTGAGCGAGCAGTCATCTCATTATAATAAGAGAGAAGGATTGCAGATAACACAGAATCCACCATTGATAATAGATGATGGGAGAAGGTCACCTCGCCCATGTGCCTGAAAGGTGACCTCTGCACAGGTCACAAAGCATGCCCATCACACTCTCCTATAGAAGCCAATGGCCCAAATTTAGTAATAGACCTGCATCTTCATTCTGTGGGGCAGTTTAGAAAAATTAGGTCTTCTCCATTGCTTTAGGACATGTGTGAATGGAGTCGGGTTTAAACGTAAGGGTTGGGGCTTTGATGGAAAAAGGTGGAGCCTAAATGTGACAAATTTTCTAAATTGCCCCCAAAAAATTTCTGTGTCAAACTCAACGGGTCAATAGGTGGTACAAAACTTAGAGAAAAGTATCTCTCCAGGCACCACGTTTAGCCTCCAGCCTGAGCCTCTGTGATAAATCTGGCGGTGGTCTCAACAGCCTAAGTTTACGCCATCTATAGGATTAGTAAATGTGCCCCAATGAGTCTTCTCCAGACCCTAGTTTCCTATGTCCACGTAGCTGCCATGCTCTATTGCTGTTTTAGCAGCTCAGGCAAGATATCCTCATCATGTAAAGGTTAAAGAAGCACTCCGCTTTCCCTGCATCATGCAGGATAGACCATTATTAAAGAATAAGATGCTCTTGTGTATAGCTTTCTTATTTGATGGGTAATTTGTGGGTTGTCAGCCATCTTGATTCCTTGTCTCCCATATATGGTTTTCCTAATGAATTCCCATCATTCCTGGTTTTGCAGAGACAGAGGGGTCAGAGTCTCATCACATTGCACTGTGTAAAGGCAGCCACAACACAGACCTGCCTTCCCCTCACACTGCAGGGTGTCCATGTTCTCCTATGTGATGCATCTTGAGCCTCTCTCCACCTGTCAGCTCTTACATGCAGGAGGTAGGAAGGCCATTGTGAAGCTATATCTCATAGAACTACACTGGAGAGTCAGCAGACACAGATAGTACAGTCAGGCAGTGTGAGTCAGGAGGTTTATTTATCTGCCGCTAATCCCTGTATACTAGTGATGATTGAGCACCTCTGTGCTCGGGTGATCTTGCAGAGCACTAGGGGGTGCTCGAGTGCTCGGCCGAGAACCCAAGCATAATTAAAGTCAATGGGAGGATCGAGTAGTAAACCAGGCACTCCCCGCTCTGAAGAGGGGAGGGTGCCTGGTTTATAGTGGTCCCCCATAAAAATAAAAAAATGTGGGCGAGCACCGGGTGTACTCGAGCGCCATGCTCGAGTCCCCTTCCTCCCCGCACGCTAATTAGAAGTGCCCGGAGGCGGAGCTCACTGTTGTGGAGCCCGGGCTCGTCTACTTTTTTACACGCTCTCCCTGCCCCGTCACTGCTCTGCCCGCCCTCCTCTTCCCTTGCGTCCTCTGTCTGTTCCAGGCTCTTGCTGAGCCGGCGCATGCGCACTGCAGGGAGAGACTGGAACAGATGGAGGACGCAAGTGAAGAGGAGGGCAGTGACAGGGGCGGGGAGAGCGTGGTAAAAAAGCAGACGAACCCGGGCTCCACGGCGGTGATCTCCGCCTCCGGGCACTTCTAATTAGTGTGCGGGGAGGGGACTTGAGCATTGCGCTCGAGTACACCCGATGCTCGGCAGAGCACCGAGTGTACCCGAGTGCTGGCATGCTCAGCCGAACTCGCTGTTCGCATGCTCGCTCATCACTACTGTATACACTTACCTACTATGTATCTGCACTCCTGGTCCTTTAGATGGGAGGACATTATATCTTCAACATAATATAGAGATATAGGGAGGAATGTGGGGGCCTGAGAGCTGCCAGAAGGTACTTGATTGGTGATGATGTCATCCTGTAGTTCAAAGTAAGTCATCCACAGGAGAGAGAGACAGTTCTTGTTTATACATTAGAGCAGAGATCTCAAACTCGTGGCCCCACAGCTGTTGTAGAACTACAACTTCCATTATGCCAGGAGAGTCTACAGCTATTGGGGCATGCTGGGAGTTGTAGTTTTGCAACATCTGGGGGGCCGCAAGTTTGAGATCCCTGCATTAGAGCAAGGAGTCAGACTTGAGATTACATGATCCGGTTCCCATAATGAAAAGGTTCAAAATGTATGGACGCAACTTAGTTAGGCCCCATTCGCACTACTGTATTTTGAGTCCGCATCCGATCTGCATTTTTTGCGGATCAGATGCAGGCCTATTCATTTCAAGGTTGGCCGCAAAAGGTGCAGACAGGACACTATGTTGATAGAAGAAAAAGATAAGAACATCCTATTGTTGCCTATTTTGCCAACAAGAATAGGCATTTGTAACATAGGGCAGAATCTGCGGGACTACAAAATGTAGGACGCACCTGGCCGGTATACGTACTTTGCGGAACTGCAATTTCTCGACTGTAAAACGGATACAGTCTTGTGAATGGAACCTTAGGCAAATGCACACGATCAGGATTGCATTGTGTTCTATGAGAAATTGACCTATGGTGAGGATTTTTAAATCTGCAGCATGTCAATTTATCTTATTTTTCCTGACCAGATTTTCTCCATTCACTTCAGTGGGGAGTGGAAAATCCGCATCAAATCCGCATCAAATCTGCACCAATTGATACAGATTGACCACATGGATTTCTCTGCAAACACCTGCAGATTTCATTGCAGATTGTCCGCACATAAATCGCGAACGTGTGCATTTACCCTTAGGGTGAGACAAATTAGGCCTCATTCACATTTCCGTATTTCACTGACTGTGGGTCAAATCACGGAGGATGATCTGTGATGCAGACCAAGCACGCCCATAGAAGTCTATGGGTCCGTGAAAATCACTGACACACATCCGTGTTGTGTTCGTGTTGTGTTCCGTTTTTCTACAATACTTACGTTTAAACCTTCTATGAACACCCAAACAAGGGAGTGCAGATCTCAACACTCTCTTGTTTTTCACTGATGACTAATAGGAGATTCTTTGGAAATTCATTTTCAGCTGAGCAACTTCGGTGAAATACGGATGACACACGGATGTTAAAAACGGACACACGGATCAAAAACGGATCCTTCACGGACAGCTTCACGGATGAAACACGTACGCTTTTTTTCACGGATGTAACACTGACACAAGAATGTGAACGAGGCCGTATACTGCTAGAATAATGATGGTGATTTAAGGGGGGTTCACATCAGTGTTAGTAATTCTGGTATACTGTTCTGTTATAACGGGGTAAGGGCAGGTTTGTATTGGCGCTATTGAATTCCGTTATAAGTTCCGTTCCAACAGAGTTATAGTGGAATATAACGGAATTCTAGAACAGAATGCAAAACGGAAGCCTTTAAAGAGGACCTTTCACCACTCCTGACATTCCTGTTTTAATAGCTTCATGCATTCCCCACATACTAACAATTCTGGAACATCTATTCTTATGTCTCTATGTTGTGCCATTCCTTTATTATTTCTACTAGAAGTTATGAATGAATTGCTATTTGGCTTCAGTAAAGGAACAGAGGGGAGGTTACCAGTTGGGGGTGTGTACCTGCACAGACTGACTCTAGCCAATGAGTGCTGCCATGTGCCAGGGACACACCCCCAACTGGTTACCTCCCCTCTGTACCCGTACTGAAGGCAAATAGTAATTCATTCATAACTTCTAGTGCAAATAATAAAGGAACGGCACAACACAGAGACATAAGAATAGATGCTCCAGAACTGTTATTACATGGGGAATGCATGAAGCTATTAAAACAGACATGTCAGGAGCGGTGAAAGGTCCTCTTTAAGAGGCATTCCATTTTGCTCAATTCTAATACATATCTATAAGGGCACATAATGCTTCCATTATACATGACGGGAAAAAATAGTCCCGTCAACAGGATTCGGACAGAGCAAAACAGAATGCCTCTAAAGGTTTCTGTTTTGCATTCTGTCCTAAAATTCCTACTAACACTGATGCGAACCCGCCCTATGTAATATATGTGAATTATAAAAAAAAAAAAAGACTGCTTCTGTAAGCAATATGTAATTAGATAAAATAGTATGTTTCAAAATATATATTTAATTAGTAAAAAAATAAATAAAGACTATTTCATCCCGGAAATAGCGCCAGTCTTGTCTGTAGGTTATATCAGGTATTACAGTTTATTTCCATTCACTTCAAACAGATCTTTTTTATAACTAATCTCCGACATACTTTTCAAGAAAAAACAATATTATGGCTGAAATGTGCATTAACGAATTCCTTGTAATTAAAACAAGAATACGATTGACAAAATCCTCCAGATCACAGAGCTGGTAATAAAGGCTGCGGCGGATCTGCATCTCATTGTTATTACAGCAAATGTCTCCAGAATGCAGAAATGTAGCCTACAGAGGGCTTTTCTGCTGATACAATTACTTTTGTTGTTGTCTTTTTTTTATAACAAATGTGCAGAGTTACAAGAGCATAAGATGCCCTTTAAAAGAACATGATGTAAGTAGCAAAATTAGCTGCATATATATGACCCCCGGAAGACCCTGGGTCCTAGAGCAAAATCTGTATCAGACCCTCTTGGCTACTATGGGACACTTATAATATTGTGTCTTCTTATGGGGCTCCTCAGATTCAAGGGCCACCTCTGCACCCCGTTAGCTGTATGGTACCGATACTTGTTCTCCTGTGATGCATAGCCAGTGTTGTACATAGAGAAGTAAGGGCCCCATACCAAGGATGAAACCGAGCCCCCACACAGGACAGAAGGGTTTCTGCCTAAACCCCCTTCAATGACCCTTGGGCCATTTTTCCACTGCCAAATTTGCTAAAAGTTGTTCCTTTAGAGGGTAGAGTCCTGACCAAGTTTTCACCTCCAGTATAAGAGGAGATAATCCCAACTAAGACTGGGCCCCCTCTTGCCCTGGGCCCCATAGCAGTCGCATGGTCTGCCGTTATGGTAGTTACGCCCCTGGCTATAGCATAAAATAAACCGCCATCTCGATATCATGTAATTAACAAGTGACAAACATCGTGTGCTGCAGCTTTGCAGGGAAGTGACCAGAGATTGCTTTTCCTGGCTGATTGGACGCATGATTTAAGTTTATATTCAAATACGGCACTTAGCATTTGTCAGGCAAATTGCTTTAAAACACCTGAGACCATGTTTAGATTGAGTGCACGCAATGCAGTTGTCTACAGCAGCGCAAGGTATTTAAGACTCCAACAATTTAGGATTTTTTTCCCACGTCTACATTGAGCAATTAGCGAGTTGGAATTAAATTCTGTTCTTCGTCCTGATACAAACTATAAAGGAACTAGCTAGGAACCTGAACACCTAGAAAGTCTTCTACCTACATTCTAGCTCCAGCTACAAGTAGTTAGGGGGTTGTCCCATTGTGACCACCCATGGTATTTAGGGGCACATGGATGTCATGAGGGGGGGCTTCAAGAAGACAAAATGGGAATAAAATCCAGGACTGACAAAGGACAGCAGCCCACAGTCATGTGTTAGGTGATTGGTGGTGACATCACAAGCGGGCTTCCGTCAGGTTGGCCGCTGTGAACCAACAAGTTGGCTTTAACAAGGTATGTTACTGTGACATCACAAGTAAGTTTCAACCAAGCTACCATGAAATCACAAGTGTGATTCAGCTAAGAAAGCTGCTGTGACATCACGTGTGTTTGAGTCAAGGAAGCTGCTATGACATCACAGGTGTGTTTGAGTCAGGGAAGCTGCTGTGACATCACGTGTGTTTGAGTCAGGGAAGCTGCTGTGACATCACAGGTGTGTTTGAGTCAGGGAAACTACTGTGACATCACAGGTGTGTTTGAGTCAGGGAAGCTGCTGTGACATCATGTGTGTTTGAGTCAGGGAAGCTGCTGTGACATCACGAGTGTTTGAGTCAGGGAAGCTGCTGTGACATCAAAAGCAAGAGTGCTTCAGTCAGAGACATTTGTGTGACATCACAAGTACGTTTATGTCAGGGAAGCTTTTGTGACATCCCATGTGCTTCAGTTAGGGAAACTTTTGTGATATCACAAATGTATTTAAGTCAGGGAAGCTTTTGTGACATCACAGGTGTGTTTCGGCCAGAGAAGCTGCGGTGACATCATAAGTGTGTTTCGGTCAGGGTCAGAGAAACTGCAGTGACATCAAAAGCATCACAAGAGTGCTCCAGTTAGGGACATTTGTGTGACATCACAAGTATGTTTATGTAGGGGAAGCTTTTGTGACATCGCAAGTGTGTTTCAGTCAAGGAAACTTTTGTGATATCACCAATGTGTTTAAATCAGGGATGCTTTTGTGACGTCACAAGTGGGTATCAGTCACGGAAGCTGCTGTGACATCACAACTGATGTCAAGGTGTGTTTCTTGCCCACAGTGCCTATCTAGTCTCCAGCAGTAAAAGAGAACGCTCATATATAGACACTCCAACTAAAGCAAGCATAGCAGATAAAACGTTTTCTACCACTCTCTGAAACTAAGGAAGCCACGCAAATAATCAATAGAAAAAAAAAATTAAAAATTCTTTAAAAAGTTGATTTGACTATGTAGGACTGGATGAATGCAACTCTACGTGGTCACTGATACTTTTATGAAAATTAACTTTTTTGTTGTTTTTTCTTGTCCTTTAAATCGTTTCGCAGGACGACCTTCCTTTTTTGTACCATGAGATATAAATATGTATTTGCCATTGATACTATCAATATTATCCAGATGACTTCAGACTGGCAAACGATCCTTCAGAACGGAGCCATGTTTACATATTTATTTGTAGAAGTCAGCCGGGCGTCTTTGATGTGCGTTTCAGATATCATTTCCTTTTCTTTTTTTCTGTTTTCTTCCTCTTCCTTGTCTTTCCAACGCTTCTAGACAAAGCAGGAACGTCTGCGAAGACCTGAATATATAACAAAGCGGAGAATTGTTAGACTGCGGTTACGATTGTCTGTGCCTCAAAATAAGCGAGATGTGGGAGTTCTTCAGGGAAAATTTTAATTGCCCTGAAAAGAACATTTCTACTTGACAATTCTCGTCATACATCAGCGCAGTCATTATCAAGTTCAGCCCGCTAGTTTAGGGGATTGGGAGAAATACTTATCATTTACGCTTTCACACATGGAATTATCTGGGTAGAGTAAATAAAGATCTATACCTCGCACCGGCGTCGTTCTAATGGTTTATTTACCGAGTGTCAAGTAGCTGCAGCTCGCGAGAAAGACAAGATCAAGTCGTCTGCATTGTAACATAAGAAGAAAGCGATACATCACGAAGATCGGGACTTTTCTACCGGGGTCTCATTAGCCAGAATTGTGATATCTGGGCCTCACCATTGGTCGAAGTCCTTGGTAAATTACATTTTTTTTCTTATTACTTCAGCTTCCACTCTCTCCTGAGCCCAATAGAACTGTAATCTACTGGCAAAAGTAAGTTCCTGCACAGCAACAATCATAGAGATCTGAGAAACCTTCCATCTCCATCGTTTAACCCCATTCCCTATTGACTAGGTTAATATGGTGGTAGAGCAAAGGATTGAAGGCCGCTTTATGAGCCTCACAGGATTTCCCAGTTATAATTTATGATGGCCATTCTTCATTCATGGATCCTCGGGCTGGCCTTTACTATATCCAGTTGCAATGGTTTTTAAAGGGGTCCTCCAGCTTTTTAACAGCTCCCCCTCCCCACTGGATCGGTGGAGGGAAACATACTTATCTGCTCTCTATCGATTGGTTCTCAGTTTTTCGATCCACCTCTGTGTTTGCCCATCTCCGAAACCCATTTGTAAACTTCCGGCTTGCCCAAGAGTCATGTACACTACTCACAAAAAGTTAGGGATATTTGGATTTCGGGTGACATTTATGGAAAATGTAAAAAGTTCACGCTACAGTGATATTATATCATGAAAGTCGGGCATTTAAGTAGAAGCAGCAATGCTGATTTCCTCATCTCAATCAATTTATTGAAACAAAAGCCAACACCAGTGCTGGGTATACCGCCACAAAATGTCAGTGTCTCAATAACTTGTCATGTGGCCTTGAGCATCAATTACAGCTTGACTACAATGTCTCCTGCTGTTCACAAGTCGACTTATTGTCTGTGAGGCATCCCTCTCTTCTAGAAGGGAGGCCCTCAGGTCATTGAGGTTCTGGGGTACAGAGTTACGAGCCTCTACACAGCGACTCAGCTGATCCCATAGGGTTTCAATGGTATTCAGGTCTGGAGAAAGTGCAGGCCACTCCATGTGAGGTCCCCCAGTCTCCAGCAGCCGTTCACTAATGATGAGACCTTGATGAGCTGACCTATTGTTGTTCATGCAGAGTCACAATGACTGGATTAATGATGTTATTCAAGTAGTATGGGCTTGTCACTGGACCATTCACAAAGTGTCGGGCTTTTTGTGAGTGGTGTATGTCACTTCAGCTAACGACTGGAAGCAGCAGTGAAGTTTCCCCCAAGTGGCACATGATGCAGTTATGTACCGCTTGGAGAACACCCCTGCGGCCAGTGATTAGCTGCAGTGGCTCATATGAACCTTGTCCGTGTTTGAAGTTTACAATCAGGGATGGGAGCTAGCTGGTGAAACTAGACTTTCTTCTGAACCACTCACATATATGCATACATTTTTCATTATAGACACCGTACAAAGGTCTTTAGTGTTTAAAGGGTTTCTCTGAGATTATCTGCTCATGTAGTTGCTTACCTCAAGTTTATCTTCTATGCAGCTTTTTTTTATTTGGACTCTCCTGACCTGTTTTCACCATGTGAACCCATCCCTCTGGTCTGTCTTCACTTCCTGTTTCTGCATCCAACCAAACCCATAATGCACTTCTCCTTCCTCTGCCACAGCTGCAGCACCGGCTCTAACAACACCCAGCTAGTTTATAGCTCCTCCCATCCAACTAGTTACATAGACACTCCCCTATCATTGCCCATCCCATGGACAAGATATCAAGTTACAGCAGCTGCCTCTACAAGTCTATGAAGAATGGAGGGTTAGGAAAGCCCAGGAGCAGGAGATGCTATGATGTCTCCCATGCACAGCACACATAAGGAAAAGGTGTTTTAGCTGTCATATATCACTCTTTGACTCACAAGAGCAGCATGGAGGACATTGTACAGTACTGAACAGTGCATCTGTGTATCCAACAGTAGGGTGTTTTTAACTCGATGCAGAGCACTTCCATTATGGAAGCATTCATTAGCCTGTGGGAGGCATTGGGAGGTGAGAGCAGCACTGTGCTGACTGTACTCACCTTCCCTGGTCTTCTTCTGGGTCTCTCTGTGGTCTCTTGACTGCACATAGCTGCAGGATATAGTGCATCTAGACACAACGGGTCCCAGAAGAAGTACTGGAGTGGTGTGTCCTGGATCTGCAGAGCTATCCAGAGCAAATGAGGTAAGTTTATTTATTCATTTTTGTAATGTCTGATCGGGGTCCGATCTGAGACCGATGGGGACTTTGGTGGTCTGATCTGAGGCTGAGTGGGTGCAATCTGAGGCTCATAGGGTCTGATATGAGGCTGATGGGGGCTGGGGGTCTGTTCTGCGTCTGATGGGGGCTGGGGGATCTAATCTGAGGCAGGAGTGTCTGATCTGAGCTGATGGGGGCTGGGGGATCTAATCTGAGGCAGGGGTGTCTGATTTGAGGCTGATTGAATCTAATCTGAGGCCGATTGGTGGTCTGATCTGAGTCTCATTGGGGCTGGGGGGCTGATCTGAGGCTAATGGAGGTAGGGGAAGGGGTCTGATATGAGGCTGATGAAGGCGGGGAAGGTCTGATGGGGGTCTGATCTGAGGCTGATGGAGGCTGGGCGTCTGAGGGGAGGATGATGGAGGATGGGGGGTCTGAAAATATATTTTTTCTTATTTTCTTCCTCCAAATACTAGGTGCATCTTATAGTCTGAAAAATGTGGTACTTTAAATATCTTCTGCTATGCCTTTTACATCTAAAAGACAGCCATGGTGATGATTTTTCACCTGGGACACCTACAGTACCCTTTACAAGGATAAAGACGCCATTAGAGCTTTCCCAAACATTTCTTTAATTAGACAGTGAGCTTTGAGATTTCTGCATCATCAAAGCTATGTTGATGGCAGTTTTACCAGACCTGTAATGTGAAGATGAATTATACTGCTTTGGAGTCATGAAAATTTGTAATAATTGAAGAAACAAAGCCGTCTGCAGGGTGTTGGCCGGCTACAATCCTAGAGATCCTAGAGGAAGGGTGGGCTCTGCTAACAGACCCCCACTAATGCTATCTTCAATGACTGAGGACCAGAGGTGCATTGTAAAGAAGAGGGTCTATTGTAATATATAACAGAAAGAACTCGGATATAAGCATTTTATACATCACCCCTTGGCCAACAAGCTCTACGCCCTATGAGCTGGCTCACTGATTTGGTGAATACCAGACAGCAGAAAGAACGATGACATGATTTACAGCTAATGAAGCCTAAATATTGTTTCTGTTTATGTCCCTGTCAGTATAGGCCGATGATAAGAAAAACTGCAGTCTATCAAAATTGATGGGTTATAGTTTGTTGCTTGTCCATTTCACACATCTCTGGAGAACAAGTACATTTTATTTGTACTGTATCATCTTTTGTAGAATTCAATACAAAAGCTTGTTGGAGATAAGTCAGGCTTGTGATGTGTAGCAATGGGGGGCACTTACCTGCAATAGACTGCAATCTTAGAAGCCATCCAACATTTGGAGGACAGATATCTCACCAAAGAGATATTTTACGTTTCTAGAACACAGCGATACGTTAAACACAGTATCTATTTATCTATGTATCTATCTATGTATTTATCTATTATCTATCTGTCATCTATCTGCAGTGAGACCCACGTGGAAGCCGGCGTAGAGGATGGGAGTGGAAGTGGCCCTGATAGCAGCACACCTAGCAGCAATTCAAACAAAGTGTAATTTCTCCTCCCAGATGATGGGGTATGGTGGCTGGCAATGTGGCAAAGGTGACACTCAGAAACTTGCTAGCTGAACCTGTCTCTCTCTGGATTCCCTTCCCTATGGCTTTACTTTGGCACCTGTGGCTGTAGGTGTCTACTGTATAATGCAGGCTTCTAGCTATGCCTGTCCTTACTCTCGTGATGGTGTCTTAACGTGTTTCCCACCACTTTTGGCAGTAGAGTTTTGATAGCTTGGATGCTTGATCACTCTGCTTACTAATATGCCATAGCTTGCTATTCTTCTGTGGTCTAGGACCCTGTAGGCTCTCTGGAGTAGTGGTCCTTACAGATGAGCTGCCTTTGGGGTTGTCATGGCTCAGAGGACCGGGAGATGGATCACATTCCCCCTCACTCCTCACTCACCATCTTTAGAGTGACTCTCCCTAGCTCAGCCCCACCCTTGGCAGGAAGTCAGACCAGCCCATTCATACCAAGAGGGGAGGAATAGAATGGTAAGTTCCGTTCCTATTACCGAACACTTCTAAGAATATTCCATCTGCTGCCGAACCAAGTGCATAACATGTCATTACATTCACATTGCATAAGAAATACGTAAAACAGAGTAAACAGTGTACAAAATAGTAATACTCCCAACTCTGGGGTATTACATACCCCCATGGTGAAAGGTCAGTCGTTCTCAGGTTGTGCTTGTGGTCTCCTTCTGGTAGTCCTGAATCAGATGTCCAAAGCCGCAGTTCTCACTGGTCCCCTCCTTCCCATTGCTATGAATGGACATACAAGCTTATATATACATACATTGCCTAGGCTAACAATCCTAACTACCAGAGGAACATAAAAGACTAAAGTCTCAAGGAGCAGTCCATTATATTGCCAAAGAGGGGTGCTGTTTATCCTAGACTAAGGCATAAAATGCAGTCTCCAGCTGTGGGGCTCTTATGTGTTAGAGTCCTTGGAAATCCACAGCAGGGCAATAGAGCTTCTTGGGTCTGTGGCTCTACTCCAGAGTCCCCAAAAAACACAGTACCCAAACACACCTAGATGCATTTGAGTCCTAGAGGTGGGCTATGACCTTACAAACGTTGCAGGAAACAAAATCCCTCACTTGTGGCCCTCTAACAAAGTCAAGGAAGCACAAATGATGGGCACAAGGAGCTTAGGTAATCATTTGAGTCCATTCCTTGGGTGCTGGCTTGTAACATTGCATTACTTCCTCTCGGCAAGATGGGTCCAAAGGCGCGAGAATGGAAAAGGAAAGAAACAACAGGTGCAACTGGCTGATGAAAGCGGCGTCCCGTACAAAATATAATGCCCAATACCAACTCACAGCAGCCATTCCCATGTATCTCACCCTCTTAAAGCTCATCAGGCTCCTACCTCATTAAGCTTTACTGAAGAACTTCAAGCTTGGTCGGAACCCATGACCTCTTTCGCAGCAACTGGATCCTGAGATGTTGAATCCTCGGGCTGTTATTTATGGCTATGGTGCTTTCTGCAGCTGTAACTCCAGCAGGATTTCCATCTGTGGTCCTCTGATGAACTCATGTGGTGGAACTGCAGGATTACTTCTTCTGGAAGATTCTCACAATGTATGCTATTAGAGATGAGCGAGCATACTCGTCCGAGCTTGGTGCTCGTTCGAGTATTAGGCTACTCGTAAGTGCTCGCTGCTCGGACGAGTATCTCGCCATGCTCGAGGAAATGGCAACTTCCGCATCGTGCTTTTTTGGCGCCTAAAAACACAGCCAATCACAAGCCAGGAGACTCTGCGTACCACCCAGCATCACGTGGGGCCCTTACATGTCGATAGCAGGGGTTGGCTGGCCTGATCAGGTGACCCTGGAATATACTACCGACTGGCCGCGGTGCTCGGCTCAGATGCCGTCTGGATGTCGTTAGGGATAGAGCTGCTGCCTTTCAGGGACAGTGTTAGGGCCTGCATTTAGTTGTCTGTTAGGCAGGAATCACCCACAAAGAACCCAACAGCCCTTCTAAGGGCTAGAAGACATTTTATTTTATTATTTTTGTCACTTGGCTGGCTGGCACTAGTAGTGCAGCTATCGCCATATCTAACCCTGTTTTTTTTTATTGTTCTATCTCAGTGATACAAATCCATTGCACACAGCACTGTGGAACCATTCTGTGTGTCACAGTTCAGCACTGACTCACTCCAATCCATATATACTGTCCAGGTGACACTTTCTGTACGTCACAGAATACAACCAAGTCATTTGCTACCAATATCATCTACAGCTTGATCCAGAAAACTCTCTGTGCGACATTTGTCTGGGTCGCAGACTAAATAGTCACCGTTAACAGGGTGTCAGTCAGTCCTACCATAGTTCCTGCACGTTACGTTCCCAAAAAAACAAAATATAAAAAAAAAATTATTTTTTCAGTTGTTTTAGCTCAGTGATACAAATCCATTTTACTCAGCTGCGTGTAACCTTTCTGTGTGTCACAGTTCAGCACATTCGCTCCGATCCGTATATACTGTCCAGGTGACACTTTCTGTACGTCACACAATACAACCAAGTCATTTGCTACCGATATCATCTACAGCTTGATCCAGAAAACTCTCTGTGCGACATTTGTCTGGGTTGCAGACTAAATAGCCACCGTTAAGAGGGTGTCAGTCAGTTCTACCATATTTCCTGCACGTCACGTTCCCAAAAAAACAAAATTTAAAAAAAAAAATATTTTTTCAGTTGTTTTAGCTCAGTGAT
>ONZH01013730.1:0-27837 GCA_900303285.1 Rhinella marina
GGAACACCTTCTTTTTTCCTAAGGCGAGACATAATCTTCCTTTTCATGAATTCAGTGTTTGGACAGCCAAGAAGATGAGGTTCAGGCTCAGTTAGAGGACTTGATGACTGAAATACATAGCTGTATTGGTGGTGGTTGTAGTAGTGGTACTTGTAGCCCTAGTAGTGACGATAGGGGCCAGGTAGCTGTGGCGACAATGGCATTTGGGGAAAATACAGAAGAGAGAATTATGAGGGGGAGGAGCCCATGGCATACCACAGTCTGATAAAAGTGGTGGTTAGGATGATGACTGATGATGATTTTGTGTTGAACAGGACCTAAAAACCCGGTCAGGGTTAGAGATGAGCGAATCTTCAAAAATTCGATTCAGCAAATAATCAACGAATTTATGACAAGATTCGTTCTTAATACGAATTTATTCGGTCGAAGTTGCGTTAAAAAATAATCGTTGTTTTGAGAACATTCCTGCACAAATTATGAACATACAGTCTAAGAGTTGGTAAAAGTACGCTACTGAACTGAATACGTAAGCATTAGCATACAAAGTGTGTACGAATCCTTAGTGTACTATAGACTCGCGATTGCGTCGTACGCATGCACTTACGCCATGGCGTACAGTCCTTAGGGGCAGTCCATATGAGCTAGAAAAGTAATGTGGTAGCTATCCGGCTAAGTGCATAATTTACCAAACACACATTGCAGTACCTGAAAAAGAATACATACAATGGGCTAAAGTGCTTGAACGTTTCTGAACCTGTAAAAACATTATTGCTAAAATACTGCAAAGACATAATTATGCAAACATTTTAGTGCAACCAATTTCACATTTGCAAGCATAATAGGCCCAGATATACGTTTGATTCTCTTCTCATGGCTGCTTGGCATAAAACACTGGAACACATAGTCCAAAATTCAATTGTAATCCACGTGAGGTAATTTTGTAATCCAAACAGGTAACGTGTAATCCACATGGATAATATAAAATAGCAGCAAATAGAGAACCCTTTTTGCAAAGGGGGCACCCAAATAACCTGAGAAGTGGGGAAAAAGGAAAATAGGTGCGCTTAGGTGCAACTGGGAATTTTCCGCAGAATGGGGGGGAGTCCTGACAAGCCATGCCCATTTGGGTGAGAGTCAAACAGGGGGCAATAAAAGCAATAAAAGATAAATTAAAAACAAGTGCCAACTAGCTCTCACCCGTCAGGTGCAGTCCATGTTGTCGCTCCCATAGGTCCAGACCATGAGGTGTCCTTTAAATCAGCCAGACAGAAACAGCCAATTGTAGAAGGGTTCCTCAGATGAGGGACCTGAAGTTCTCCTCGCTGCTACTGCTGCTGAAGGACATAAGAGGATGCTGGCTGCTGTGGTTGAGCTCCACTGCCCTCTGCTGCTAGAATTTGGACTTGACCGGGTGGTGGTCACACTGGTGAGCGCTGCTGCCACTTGAGCCTTCACCTTTCCGGATACTCCTGCTGGGACAGCAGGGGTAAGGACTTCTGGCTGTACTGTTAATAACCACCCTCTGTTTTCTATCACTGAGCCAGTTACTTACCCACTTACAGACATTTTCTCCCAGTCCAAGCATTCTCAATTTATATATTAACCTATTATGTGGTACAGTGTCAAATGCTTTGGAGAAGTCCAGATATACAACATCAATTTATTTGCCGCGGTCAAGTCTAGAACTTAACTCCTCATAGAAACTGATTAAATTAGTTTGACATGACCGATCCCTCATAAAGCCATGCTGATATGGCGTTATTTGCTTATTTTCATTGATAGCATCTCTTAGAAAACCAGGCTCTGTTTCCAGGATCTGTTTTTGGACCTTTTTTGAATATTGGCACCACATTTGCTATGTGCCAATCCTGTGGAACACTCCCTGTCAGTATAGACTCCTTAAATATCAGAAATAAGGGTCTGGATATGACATAACTTAATTCTCTTAGGATACAGAGCGCCCTCTCATGTCTTTTAGCTCCAGCAGCAGTGAAGAGGACCTGCTGGCCCTTAAGTAAGGATCCTGCAGCTGTTATGGGAGCCACAACGTGAACCAGTGGCGTAGCTACCGGGGGGGCAGGGGGGGCGACGGCTCCGGGCCCAGTGACTCAGGGGGGCCCAGAATCAGGCGAATACAAGTGAGCGCTTCCATTATGGAAGCGCTCACTTGTATTTAGGGACCCCCATCAGACCTCAGATCAGCCCACCCAGCCACATAGGATTAAAATAAAAAACCTTACTTACCTGTTCTGCGCTGGGCTGCCCTCCGGTCCGCGCTCTGCTCTCTTCCCTGGTGGCGCGCACTATGACCTGACGCTGCACGCAGCGTCAGGTCATAGTGTGCGCGGGCCAGGGAAGAGAGCAGAGCGCGGACCGGAGGGCAGCCGCAGCGCAGAACAGGTAAGTAAGGTTTTTTATTTTAATCCTATGTGGCTGGGTGGGCTGATCTGAGGTCTGATGGGGGCACAATACGCTGATCTGAGGTCTGATAGGGGCACAGTAGGCTGATATGAGGTCTGATGGGGGCACAATACGCTGATCTGAGGTCTGATGGGGGGCACAAAAGGCTGATCTGAGGTCTGATGGGGACACAATACGCTGATCTGAGGTCTGATGGGGGCACAATACGCTGATCTGAGGTCTGATGGGGGCACAATACGCTGAACTGAGGTCTGATGGGGGCACAATACGCTGATCTGAGGTCTGATGGGGGCACAATACGCTGATCTGAGGTCTGATGGGGGCACAGTAGGCTGATATAAGGTCTGATGGGGGCACAGTCTGCTGATCTGAGGTCTGATGGGGGCACAATACGCTGATCTGAGGTCTGATGGAGGCACAATACGCTGATCTGAGGTCTGATGGGAGCACATTAAGCTGATCTGAGGTCTGATGGGGGCACAATACGCTGATGTGAGGTCTGATGGGGGCACAGTAGGCTGATGTGAGGTCTGATGGGGGCACAGTAGGCTGATGTGAAGGTCTGATGGGGGCACAATACGCTGATCTGAGATCTGATGGGGGCACAATACGCTGATCTGAGGTCTGATGGGGGCACAATACGCTGGTCTGAGGTCTGATGGGGCACAATAAGCTGGTCTGCGGTCTGATGGAGGCACAATACGCTGATCTGAGGTCTGATGGGGCACAATACGCTGATCTGAGGTCTGGTGGGGGGCACAATACGCTGATCTGAGGTCTGATGGGGGCACAGTAGGCTGATGTGAGGTCTGATGGGGGCACAATACGCTGATCTGAGGTCTGATGGGAGCACATTAAGCTGATCTGAGGTCTGATGGGGGCACAGTAGGCTGATGTGAGGTCTGATGGGGGCACAGTAGGCTGATGTGAGGTCTGATGGGGGCACAGTAGGCTGATGTGAGGTCTGATGGGGGCACAATACGCTGATCTGAGATCTGATGGGGGCACAATACGCTGATCTGAGGTCTGATGGGGGCATAATACGCTGGTCTGAGGTCTGATGGGGCACAATAAGCTGGTCTGAGGTCTGATGGAGGTACAATACGCTGATCTGAGGTCTGATGGGGGCACAATACGCTGATCTGAGGTCTGGTGGGGGGCACAATACGCTGATCTGAGGTCTGATGGGGGCACAGTAGGCTGATCTGAGGTCTGATGGGTGCACAATATGCTGATCTGAGGTCTGATGGGGCACAATACGCTGATCTGAGGTCTGATGGGGGCACAGTAGGCTGATGTGAGGTCTGATGGGGGCACAGTAGGCTGATCCGAGGTCTGATGGGGCACAATACGCTGATCTGAGATCTGATGGGGGCACAATACGCTGATCTGAGGTCTGATGGGGGCACATTCTGATGATCTGAGGTCTGATGGGGGCACATTCTGATGATCTGAGGTCTGATGGGGGCACAATACACTGATCTGAGGTCTGATGGGGGCACAATACGCTGATCTGATGGGGGCACAATACGCTGATCTGAGGTCTGATGGGGGCACAATACGCTGATGTGAGGTCTGATGGGGGCACATTCTGATGATCTGAGGTCTGATGGGGGCACATTCTGATGATCTGAGGTCTGATGGGGGCAGGGGACTGTTAGTTTAGTGATGTAAAAAACTGGGGACAGGTTTCCTTTAACATAGGAGTCCCGTTGTTTTTTAATCCTATTACTCCTATATTTTACTGCATTATATGGTAGTGTATTTACAGTAGGGTAGGTAGAAAGTCTATTGTACTGTACTTAACAGCATAGATTATCTAGCAGTTTATACAGTCATCTTTCTAATACAATATTATAACCACAACTAGTAGTATGTGCCTGTGAAGTTGGAAACGTGCGTTTGGGAAGCCAAGTGGGGGGCCCACTCAAGTATGTTTCGCCCCCCCTGTGCTGAACCTCTAGCTACGCCTCTGACGTGAACTTAACCTGAAGGGTGAGCACTAGTTGGCATGTGTTTTTATTTTTCTTGCCCTGCGTTTGTACTCACCCAGATGGCCATGGATTGTCAGGACTCCCCCCATAATAAAAAAAAGTTTTAACCAAGTTGCGCAGATGTGTGCCTCATCCCTTTTTTCCCCCTTTTCAGGTTATTGGGGAGCCCCTTGAAAGAGGGTTTTTTAAGGAAACTTTGCTGCTATTTTTTTACCCATTTGGATTACAATTTTACCTATGTGGATTACAAATTGCAACTGAGTTTGGGACTCTGCTCCAGTTCTATGACAAGCGTCAGAAAGAAGAAAAGAGACTGAAACGTGTCCGTAAGCAGACTAGGTAGGTGATATTTAAAATGTTTACATTATACATATAATGTATTTGCACTATATTGTTTGCACTGGATTGTTTGCACTAATGTTTTTACCTTTCAGCAACGTTTTCAAGTATGTTGCCCATTGTGTGTATTTCTTTACAGGTACCACAATGTGTCCTCATATTCACTTTATAGTATTGTGGATGATTGTACTATCCATAGCCGGATAAACAGCACCTTACTTGTTCTACCTCAAATATACATACTGCCTCTGAGGGCGATTTCAGATCTGACCATTTACACTGGATCTGGCCCGGGGTCTGCAAGGTGTCAAAACGATGGCGCAAGCCTCGGATCACCTGCTGGATCACCTCCTTTTTATGCTGGTTCGGGTGGCGGTGTGTGCCATCGTAAATCGTAATTCTGGCGGTCCATCAGCCAGACTATGTATTTCAGCTGTGCAGCAGAGCTAAATGATGAGGATCGTCTGGATGCCATTTTCGAATATTCGCTCTGCCTCTGAGGAGTGCACGCTGTGGCCTCTCGTTATATGTGCCTGCGTATTACGTAATCACGTAGACAATAGTACGCTGAGGATTCGTAAGCTATTTGTACGCTCATGCGTACGTCTTCTAAGAAGTTGCGTACATTTTTTAAATGAACGTTCGTTATTAGTGCGTGAATGTTCGCTAATAGCACATAATAACGTATATTTTGTACGCAAATACAACAAATCTATTCGTCGAATATACGAATCTTAGGAAAACTTCGGCGAATGTTCGGCGAATAATTTTTTTAATGATTCGCTCATCTCTAATACAGATATAAGAACAGATGTTCCAGACTTGTTATTACATGGGGAATGCATGAAGCTATAAAAACAGGCATTTCAGGAGTGGTGAAAGGTCCTCTTTAACTAGAAAATGGTCATCTGCATTTTATTTCAAGTTCTTTGCCCCAGCAGAATGGAACTACTCCATTGGAGACAGAGAACTGCTTGCCATCAAGGTGGCTCAGGAGGAAGTAGTGTGATCTACTGTAGGGCCCCTGTCATTTGCACAGATCACAAGAATCTCAAGTATCTCCAGACAGCTGAGAGACTTAATCCTCAGCAGTTGCTCTTTTTGATTTTGATTTCTATTCAGCCCTGTTGAGAAGAATATCAAAGCTGGTGCCCTCTATCGTTCTTTTAGCTCTGCTGACCCTTCAGCACCTGTCCTGCTGAAAATTAATTTCTCCTTGGAAGACATGTTGCTTTGGCCAGAAGATGGCAGATCCTTACCTGGGGGCATAATTCTAAACTGGTAGGGCATCCTGGTCTTAGTAAGAACCAAAACGTAATTTCCAAATACCACTGGTGGTCTTCCCTCCTTCAAGATTTCAGAGACTTTGTTGCTTCCTGTGTCACGTGCCCAGAACAAGTCTCCTAGACAGAAGCCTGTTGGTCTGCTCCTTCTTCTACCCATACAGCATACTTCGTGGAAACATATAAGGATAGACTCTATCACTGATTTACTGTCATGTTTAGCATGTGTGGTGTTATGGGTGGCGGGAGATTGCTTTTCCAAAATGGCAAACTATGTTCTGTTATTTGGGCTTCCTTCTTCAGGACAACTGGCCAATATGTTCATCAAACACATTTTCTGGTTACACAGCCTTTTTATTACTTTGAAAAAAAGTTGCAATGATAAGTCTGGAGTGAAACTAATTAGCATAGATACCGCACCCACATCCCCACCCATATTTCGAAACTAGAGTAAGTGGTGTAAAAACACACTACATTTTTGCGCAATTGAGCCCAAAAAGTCACCAAATTTTTGTGAATTTTTAAAGCCAGAGTTCTGGATTGAAGGAATGATAAATCAGGGCCAATGTTCACATCAAAATTTTGAAGGTTTCTTTGTAGGTTACTGGACGTTAAGTTGGACTTCAACTCTGCCTACCATCCACAGTCCAACGGACAGGCGAAATTTCAAGAAATTAATCATTTTATCTCTTCTAGCCAAGATAACTGGGTATAGACAAGTCATCATTTTTCATTGTCTATGGCCAACACCTATGTATTCAGCTGCCCATTATCATCTTTTCTGATGTGCCAGCTGCCGAAGATGCTTTCAGGAATTTTTAGGCGTAGAAAATGGTCTAAATGTAAGCCAGCTAGGAAGCTGACTTACATTTAGAAGCGGCGCTGGGTGCACCAAAGTTATGTAGAGGCCGGCGCCTCTTCATAACTGCGGCGGATCCAGCGACAGTGCAGGGCTTTATTAAGACTGGCGTCTAAAATGCCGGTCTTAATAAATGACCCCCTTAGAGTCCCACTGCGGATCTCTCCTGAGGACAAGGCTATTTTTTAAGAATATTCGCTTGAAGATACCCTCCTACAAATTTGCTCCTCATTTATTGGGTCTACTGTTATAAGTGGCAACCTTCACTATCTCTCTGTATCCCTAAATCCTTCCATGTGTCACACCTCAAACAGTTAGTGCCTAATCAATACCAGATCCTCTGTCATTGCTTCTGTTGATCCTGAGAATGAATTTGAAGTTAAGAGCATCCCAGATGTTAAGAAGAAGGCAAGAAAAACCTGTTTGGTGGACTGGACAGGTTAAAAGAGAGATCCTGTACCAACCCTGCTAAATACATTTTTACAACAGTCTGCAGCTAGGAAAATGGGTCCCAAGGAGGAGGGTACCATTATGGTGGCATCTATGCCCACCGCTGACCCTCTACTGCTGGTGACCATGGCCGTCATCTTACCTGCTCTATAGCTGCAGGGCTTTGGTGGCTTAGTCCCGTCAATATATTTCTCTTCCTGCCCAACAGTCCTGGCTGCCAGAGTAGCAAAGCTCTTTCCATGCAGGCTGAGGCCTGTTTTCCACCAGCAGTGCCTCTCTTTGTCCATAGTGTACGATTCCTTCTGCTCTTTAAAGGCCAGCGAGCACACCTTAATCTTGCCTAGCCACTGGCAATAGGTATGTTGAGTATGGATGAGCAAAGTGATTTGTAACAAACCTGGTTAGTTACGAATTTCACAAAAATTAATCTACCAAACGAACCTGAAGCTTTTCTGGTTCACTTCAGATGAATCCAATAAAAGGCACTCAGCTCCATTTTACCGCACAAAACCAAGAAGTAGGAAGAAAAAGGATACTGACATGACCCTGGGAGGAAATGGGGGGGGGGCTTGCCCTGATTGGCCCACAGGCTGACAGACAGCCTGGATCAGCCAGTCAGTGAGGCAACAGGCAATTTCATCCCTGTGCAGAATGAGTAAAACCCCATTCTATATTGAGCAGTTAATGAGAGTGGATACAGTGTCGGTCAGAAAATTATCTTAAACAGCATACAGAGCCAAAAGAAAACATATATTCTAGTGTAACATGGACAGTGTAGGGAAAGAATACAAAGAAATAAAAGAGGGTCTTTGATAAGTAAAAGCAGTTTGAGAGCGTGAGGGACTGGGGCACAGTGCTTAATAATACAGCTGCTGCAGAATACAGATGAGTGAGTCTATTGCAGATTCAGAAATTCATTGCAAATCTCCGCTTTTTAGGCACCAAATGATTCAGATGAATCAGTAGTAGTATTAGTAGTGGCACCGGTAGCCATTTTAATGAGGTTTTTAAAAGCACCAGAGAGGAAGATAAAGCACTATCATATGACTGGACAGGAACTGGGGAGAGGGCTTGCCCTGATTGGCTCAGAGGCAGACAGGCAGCCTCTGTGAGCCAATTAGGGTGGACTAAAGAAGGGAGGTGCATGTAAACAGCTACAGGATTGTCATTCTGTGCTTAGTCTTTAACCAGAGAGGACCATCTCTGCAGGAGGGCAATTCAAAATAATTTAGGGAGTCATTATCTAGTGCTATTTTAGCAGGGAGGGAAAGTTTAGAGGTAACTTAGGGATAAGAGCTGCCTAGCTGGGCAGTGAAGAGCTGGTGCTGGCTGGCCCTTGAAGTGCACCCCATAGTAGCCACAGTTTATTATAAGTGAGTGCACCATAAGTGATCAAGAGTGTTGAGTCACCACCAGGCAGGAGGAAATTGCAGTCTGTTGCACTTGCAACCAAGCACTGCAGTTTATGGTAGCAACAAAAAAAAGATACAGTTACACCTGATGCTGTATCAGACCGTTTTTGTTTTTTCTTCTCATTACCAAAATTTGACCGTTACTGGTAGGGGGAAGGGGAGGTGTGCAGCACCAGTCCACATAAGTGAGTGCACATAAGCAATCGATAGGGTTCTGTCACCACCACGCAGGAGGAATTTGCAGTCAGTTGCGGTCAAATAATAACCGCAGTTGGCAGCGGCATTGATAAAAGTAGATAGTTACACCTGATGCTGTATCAGACCGTTTTATTTTTTTTATTTTTTCATTACCAAAGTTTGACCATTATTTGGGGGGAGGGTGCAGCCAGTCAGTTAATTATATACAAGTGAGCGCAGTAAATGCCACAGATGTGCCTGTAGTAAATAATCCTTACATTTCAAAGGATTCCAAACAGTTCCATAGGTTGTCTGACTGTTTGTGTACAGTAGGCCGCCCACCACTTCCAAATATAAGAACCAGACCTTGTCCTCCAAGATAAGAATGTGGCTAGCAGCAGTGGCACAGGTCATGTAGGCGGTAGTAGTAGTAGTAGGCAACATTTTCACCTGGCTCCCAAAAGGACAACATTATCCTAGAGGAGAAAGTGGATGAGATTGTGATCTGGATAGCTTACTCTTCTGACCTCTTCGGACCTAACTCAGACACCATATCTTGGAGCCGGGGGTCACAGCGGTCCTCCTGCTTCTCCTCCTTTCAGCCCCAGCTAAACCAGTCATTTGAGTCCTCTGTGTCTACACTGTCCCCTCATAGTGGTGTGCCTTCTTTTTTTTACTTAAGCTTTTGGATTGACCGGAAGTGGAGGTTCGTGAGGAGGTGAGGGACCCCGTGCGCAGTTGTAGTATTAGTAGTGGCACCCGTAGCCAGGGTGATGGAGGTAGTGGCAGTAGGTGGCACATTCAGAGCAGGAAATCTACAGGTCGGCCAAGAAGCTCAACATGAGCTATCTCAGTCTGATAAAAGTGGTGGGGAGGTTGAGGTGTCTAATAATGATGATTGTGGTTAGACAGGATCTGGGAGCCGGATCGGAGTGGTGAGGAGGAGTTAACATCAGAGGACGAAGATGGCGGTAGTGGCAGCAACAAACGGCAAAGGCGAAGTATGGCCAGAACTGCTTTTGGGAAATGGGGAGGCCAGAAGTAGCGTGGGGGCAAATTCAGGGCCAAAGCATGCAAGGGCTAAGATAAGCCCGGCCACCTCTGGAGGGAGTGGGCAAAAATCTGGCATCTGGAAGTTATTTTCCACTCTGCCAGAAGATAGCAGCACTGTCCTGTGCAGGCTCTGCAAGCAGAAATTGAGCCTTGGGTCAAAATATTTAAACGTAGGCACCACTGCTTTGTGGAACCACGTGAAGCGGCATCACCTGATGCATCTGGCCACATTAAGGTCTAATTTTTTGAGGCTGCATCCAGCCACCCTTTCTTCATTCTGACAGTAAACACTGCGATTACAAGCATCTGGCCACGTAAAGGTCTAATTTTATGAGGCTGCATCCAGCCACCCTTTCTTCATTCTGACAGATCTGTGACTGTGAGCATCTGGCCACGTAAAGGTCTAATTTTTTTAGGCTGCATCTAGCCACCCGTTCTTTGATCTGACAGCACTACAACTGTGAGGATCTGGCCATGTAATGATCTAATTTTTTTGAGGCTGCATCCACCCACACTTTCTTCGTTCTGACAGTTAACATTGACTGTGAGCATCTGGCCACGTAAAGGTCTAAATTTTTGAGGCAGCATTCACTCATCCTATCTTCATTCTGACAGCACTGCAACTGCGAGCATCTGGCCACAAAGAGGTCTAATTTTTTGAGGCTGCATCCCCCCACCCTTTTCTTCATTATGACAGTTAACACTGTGAATGTGAGCATCTGGCCACGTAAAGGTCTAATTTTTTGAGGCAGCATCCACTCATCTTATCTTCTCTTTGTGGCCAGATGCTCGCAGTCGCAGTGCTGTCAAAATGGTCTAATTTTTTGAGGCTGCATCCCCCCACCCTTTTCTTCATTATGACAATTAACACTTCGACTGCGAGCATCAGGCCACTTAAAGGTCTAATTTTTTGAGGCTGCATCCCCCCACCCTCTTCTTCATTATGACAGTTAACACTGTGACTGTGAGCATCTGGCCACGTAAAGGTCTAATTTTTTGAGGCAGCATCCACTCATCTTATCTTCATTCTGACAGCACTGCGACTGTGAGTATCTGGCCACAAAGAGGTTTCTTTTTAGATTTGGCCCTCATCCATCATCTTTTTTTTTTTCAAATAACAACATGTGTGTTTAAACACCATCTGCCTCCGATAAGGGACAATTGTTGGAAGCTTTGAAATAGGAAAAAAAGCATAAAACGTGCCAAACATGCCACTTTTTAATACTTTTAAACATGCCTTTATCCAAAGCTTTGTGTGTCAGTGTCACTCTGACACGATTTTCTACTGCTGTCATTCATCCCCGAGCTTAGGGAGGGGGGATGGGCAAGGGAAAAATTTTAAAAATATATAAAATATTAAGGAAACTAGATAGGAGCTTTTCATGAAAAATCTGTGTTTTAGAGGACTAGAGGTGGTTATATACAGGTATCAATTTCCAAGGGGATTTGGAGCAACTTTGGTTCGTAACTAGAGATGAGCGAGCACTAAAATGCTCGGGTGCTCGTTATTCGAGTCGAACTTTTCCCGATGCTCGGGTGCTCGTTTCGAATAACGAACCTCATTGAAGGGGACCAAGGCTCTGCCTAGGAAAGGCTGGGTGAAAACCTGGAAACCTCAGAAAATGATGGAAACACCACGGAAATGGACAGGAAACAGCAGGGGCAGCATGCATGGATGCCTCTGAGGCTGCCTAATCCCACCATTACCCCAAATTCTCCTGCAACAGCCTGGTGGTTACCCTCATGGCAATTGTGCTCACCCAGACCAAGAAAGGCGAGGCAAATACCCATCACATGTTAGGGAAGCACCCAACTAGGTGCAACGAAGGTCCATCACCGCCTGCAGGTGACACCACTGCTCATGCTGGCACTGCTGTGCTATCCCCCTCCCCACGACGCAGGCATAAGCCTGACACATCATGGTGACAGTGTAGTGACACCAAAAAGTGACCAAGTTAGATTGAGGTAGCAGTCAAATGTCTGTAGGCGAGCCTCCAAAAAATTTGTTTTGGAGTGTCCGAAGTTGACCCTCCTAAAAAATTGTTTAGGAGTGTCTGTAGTTGACCCTTCTGTAAAATATTTTATTTGTTTTCCCTGTTATTAGTTAATGTACAACCCATGGCTGGCATGGTGGGAATATATAGGTTTTGTGTCACAGACGGTCCACTGCACCGTTACATTTTCTTCATCATTGCCAATTACTTTTTCACTAACTGTTGTCTGGCAATGATAAAGGGTAAGGTGAATCCACTGCGGAAGAAAAGTGTCATCCTCCTACAATTCTACACTTGCTCTCAATTGAAAAGGGGATGTTCTCGCCGTGGCCTTCCTCATAGTGGCCGCTTCTGCGGACGACAGAGGTGGTGTACCTACTGACAGCCTGACCGAACACGAGAGCAGACGGGGAGACACTCCCTCATGTAAAAAATTGTATAGGAGTGTCTGTAGTTGACCCTTCTGTAAAATATTTTATTTGTTTTCCCTGTTATTAGTTAATGTACAACCCATGGCTGGCATGGTGGGAATATATAGGGAAGCACCCAACTAGGTGCAACGAAGGTCCATCACCCATGCCCATGCTGGCACTGCTCTTCTATCCCCAGCCACACGATGCAGGCATAAGCCTGACACAGCATGGCGGTGACACCAACAAGTGACCAAGTTACATGAGGTAGCAGGTGAGCCACCCAAAAATTTAGCCAGACGCAGCATGGCGGTGACAACAGAGTGACCGAGTTAGACTGAGGTAGCAGGAGGTGAAGCATCCTCCAAGTGGGCAGTACATGAGCGGCCCCAGGGTCAGACTCGGTCAGAGTATGTGAAATGTTCAGGGTGGCCGAACGCCGGGCTCGACGGCGGACCCGTTTCGGGTTATCGATTGTCGAAATGTTGGCTGACATCAAGTTTAGTATCTGTTCTTATCAGTTGCTGTGGCTGTTGGTGGTAAAGTGGTGAGCATAGCTGCTTCCCAAGCAGTTGACCCGGGTTCGATTCCCGTCCATCGCAGGAGGCAATTAAAAGAAGAACAAAAAAAAAATCAGTACAATATCTAATACGTCCCCTACCCGGGTAAATTGTTTGGAGAGTGGGCCTGTAGGTGGGGGGCAGGCTGGGGGGAAGGAGGTTGAGTTGGAAGAGCAAGAGGCTAGCGTGTGTGGTGGTGACAACAGCCAGATGGAGTTCGAATGACGACGCAGGACCCCAACTTAAAAATTTAGCATCAACAGGTACAATTGTCAATTATGAGCTTGATCAAGTGTGGTATGTGTTCTATGTATACTACTCAGTTTAATACCGTATATGGCAGCTATCCGGAAAAATAGTTTGGAGAGAGAGAAAGATAGGAAAAAGACGTAAATTGTTTGGAGAGAGGGCCTGTAGGTGGACCTCTGGAAAAATTGTTTGGAGAGAGGGCCTGTAGGTGGACCTCCGGAAACATTGTTTGGAGAGAGGGCCTGTAGGTGGACCTCCGGAAAAATTTGGGGGGACCTCTGGAAAAATTGTTTGGAGAGAGGGCCTGTAGGTGGACCTCTGGAAAAATTGTTTGGAGAGAGGGCCTGTAGGTGGACCTCTGGAAAAATTGTTTGGAGAGAGGGCCTGTAGGTGGACCTCCGGAAAAATTGTTTGGAGAGAGGGCCTGTAGGTGGACCTCTGGAAAAATTGTTTGGAGAGAGGGCCTGTAGGTGGGGGGCAGACTGGGGGGAAGGAGGTTGAGGTGGAGGAGCCAGAGGAGTGCTCCCTTGAGTAACATGGGTGGACTGTGTGGAAGACTGACTGGTGGACAAATTACTTGAAGCATTATCCACAATCCACGACATCAGCTGTTCGCACTGTTGTGGTTTCAACAGTCCTCTACCACGTGTCCCTGTAAGTTGAGACATGAAGCTAGGGAGTGTAGCTCTGTGGCGTTCCCCTGCTCCCTTATCAGCAGGTACTGTCTCACCCTGCCCAGGACCACGGCCTCTGCCCCCTGCAGTAATTGAATGCCCACGCCCTCGTCCTCGACCCTTAGCCCTGGGGTTCAACATTTTCTGTATATAAGTATATTATATAAAAAAACAAAAAATAAATGGGCCTGCTGTACTGAAACCCACAAACTTGTTCAGTCTGGTTTAATTAAGTGACGTACAGAAAGTGTCACCTGGACAGAAAATACGGATTGTAGTGAGTGGACAGCTGAACTGTGACACACAGAATGGTTCCACGCAGCTGTGTGAAATGGATTTGTATCACTGAGATAAAACAAACAAAATTTTTTTTATATATTTTTTTTTTATATTTTTTTTTTAGTTTTGTTTTTTTTTGGAACGTGACGTGCAGAAACTATCGTAGACCTAACTCACACCCTGCTGACGGTGGCTATTTTGACTGCGACCCAGACAAATGTCGCACAGAGATTTTTGTGATCAAGCTATATAAGTGAGAGCAAAAGACCTTGTTGGATTAAGTGACGTACAGAAAGTGTCACCTGGACAGAAAATACGGATTGTAGTGAGTGGACAGCTGAACTGTGACACACAGAATGATTCCACGCAGCTGTGTGAAATGGATTCGTATCACTGAGATAAAACAACAAAAAAACTATTTTTTTATATATTTTTTTTTTATATTTTTTTTTTTAGTTTTGTTTTTTTTGGAACGTGACGTGCAGAAACTATCGTAGACCTAACTCACACCCTGCTGACGGTGGCTATTTTGACTGCGACCCAGACAAATGTCGCACAGAGATTTTTGAGATCAAGCTATATAAGTGAGAGCAAAAGACCTTGTTGGATTAAGTGACGTACAGAATGTGTCACCTGGACAGAAAATACGGATTGTAGTGAGTGGACAGCTGAACTGTGACACACAGAATGGTTCCACACTGCTGTATGAAATGGATTTGTATCACTGAGATATAACAATAAAAAAAAAGGGTTATATATGGCGATAGCTGCACTACTAGTGCCAGCCAGCCGGCCAAGCCAGGAGACAAAAAAAAATGTCTTGTAGCCCTTAGAAGGGCTGTTGGGTTCTTTTGAGATCACTCCTGCCTAACAAAGAACTAAATGCAGGCCCTAACACTCTCCCTGAAACGCAGCAGCTCTATCCCTAACGACATCCAGACAGCATCTGAGCCATGCACCGCGGGCAGTCACTAGTATATTCCAGGGTCACCTGATCAGGCCAGCCAACCCCTGCTATCTACATGTAAGGGCCCCACGTGATGCTGGGTGTACCGCAGAGTCTCCTGGCTTGTGATTGGCTGAGTTTTTAGGCGCCAAAAATGCACAATGCGGAAGTTGCTATTTCCTCGAGCATGGCGAGATACTCGTCCGAGCAGCGAGCACTTACGAGTACCGTAATACTCGAATGAGCACCAAGCTCGGACAAGTATGCTCGCTCATCTCTATTCGTAATGAATAGATTCGGACCCGAACCAAACTTTTTGAAAAATTCTGAAAATCAGAAACGAACCAAATCTTGGAAGATTCTCTCATCTCTACTGCAGAACCTCATTCTTGCTGTTCTTCACTTTTAAACCAGTCATCTGCAAGAAAGAAAAAATATTTTTTTCTCATTTGAACACAGACAGTTTTTTTCCCCAAAACCTCACGTTTCTACATATCATTATCACCAGCACAGCACCCAATAGCATTCTGCTGCTGGTGCATTATAACTGTCCGTTGTAATGAAACACGTTGCATTATAGCAAAAGGCATTTTACAGCAATAACATAATTTGTATACCATTGAATTTAAGTGCAGATAACACCGTAGAAAGAAATATTATAATATTCCTTCCTCATGATGCCATCTGTGAAGACCCGGGGTCAGTGGTTGCTCGTATCCGCTAGGTAGGCTACCTTTAGAAAGGCTGCACTTGACCCAGGGCTCATACCACCGACCTACCGAGCTCAGTGTATTGTGGGCGGAACACTATACAGACGATACAGGGTATGGGTACACCGCTCCGGAGAGCCTTTATTGTAACCGGCGACCCTTCAGCATATACACATGAATGCAACAGTACATAAGTTAATGCATACAACAGGGGTGTGTAAGGTGGAACCTCCGCAGCTTTGATAGACCGTCTTGCAGGTCCATCATGTACAGACAAGGTATGTGGCCAGGTGAACTGATTGTTCCCAACCCGGACTCTCCAACCGAATCCGAAGACTCCAGGTTGGGCAATAGAGCGATCACCAGTCCCATGGCTGAAACCGAAGTCTCTAGGCCGTAATCCCAAGCGAAGCCGCTGAATGATGGCTCAGGGCCCCCTTTTATGTATCCCAGGATTGGTGGTCGTTCAAGCCCCTTGTGTCGATAGGTCGCTGATGGTAACCAGGCCTCAGGTCAGCAGTCAATTGTGGGTTGAAATTTACGCCCCTTGGCTGGATAAGTGGCGTAGCTATTTTTAGCCATGATGGGATTACCACACAAAGGGCCCAATTATCTTGTGAGCGTTGTGAAAGGATTCTTCGTTCCTGCCAGTCTAGACTTTAAAGGGAGTACCTGGGGGACAACTTGGTTGAGGGAAATGAAACAGTTAGGTACAGGGGCTTCAGGGTTTGCTCTGTAACTTCGCCCCTTTGGGTGACAGTCAAGATGCAGCAACGTGGATGCCCTTTGGGTTGGCACAAGACAGGCGTAAATTTAGAATTCGAGGGTGCGGCGCTGGGTGATGGTGGTGCCGTCACACCATCTATTTTATGATGGTCCTTCCTACAGCAAAACAACCCCACAATATCGTGGTATCACCCCCGTGCTTCATGGTTGGGATAGTATTCTTTGACTTTTTTGACATTTCTTCAAAAGGTCCCTATGTGCAATTACAAACTGTAGCCTGTTACTTTTTTTATTGCAGTTTTGGAGCATTGGCTTCTTGCTGAGTGGCCAACAGGGTACATTTTACTGTTGCTATAGATACTTTTATATTTTTATCTCCAGCATTTTCACAAGGTCATTTGCAGTTGTTCTTGGCTTGTTTGTACTTTTCACACCATAGTATGTTCATCTATAGGAGAAAGAACACACAGGACTGTGAATAAGGCAGTGTTCCAAAACGTGTTTTGCTGTTCTCCATGTTGGATTTTTCTTAAACATTATGATATTACAAAGCCGTGGACTTTATTTCACATATCTCAGTGCTGCATCATCTATTCTCTTTTATGGAATTGTACCTGAACCTTTTGAGTTTCCACTGCATGAGAGGAGTGGACTGGATACAAGGGTGAACTAATTTGATGTTGTTTTTGTGGTTCTGAAGTGTTCACATTTGCATAATATCATTTGACCAGACAGACCCAGTAACTTCATGCATTTGGAAATTGCTCTCAAGAATGTACCTGATTCGTGGAGGTCCACAATTGGTTTAAATTATTTTACGCATTTATATAGCTCTGCTATATTCCACAGCATTTTACAGACACAAAAAAAAATTAAAAGTGGCATATTCCCTTTGAAATACTTCCACAGGAAACAACAATTAACTCAATTTAGCCTACCAGAAGCTTCTAAAACCATGACACAGTTTTCTGGAATTTCCAAACTTATTTAACCCTTTCTGAACCTCCGACGTACATGTACTGTGGAAGTCTGGTCTTTAAGAATGGAGCCTGCTCAGCGAGCACCATAGCCTCTGGATTTCTGCCGTTTCATACAGCAGACACTTGGGGCTAATGTCTTCAATCAGCGATAATGCCAATTGCAGGCATTTAACCCCAGATGCCGTAATCAAATATGACCATGGTATCTGAGAGTCTGGGCCTGTGAAGGCTTTTTCATGCAGCGATTGTGAGAGTCATATCTTTGCTTTGAAAGGCTTGAGCCTGCTGGAGAGTATTAGACCTTTTATAGGTTGTTAGGCCTGCAGGTGGCAGCTGTACACTGGAGTATATAACAGCCATTCGGGTGAGGCAACTGTCAAGTCTCCATTTTTAATTGTGTATGGATTACTAATGTCCTGCTTCAGATTCCTCTGAGGTATCAGCTGCCTATTCTACCCTCAAAGATTTTCTCCAGATCTGGCAAGAGACTAATCTTCCCTGTTCCAAGTGACCCCTCACATTAACACAGGCCACCAACATACTTCTCCCCTGGAGACAGAGACTCCAGTTAAAATTACCCTCCTATAAGTTTGCCCCCCTTCTCAGGTCCTTTTGAAACCTTTTAACAGATCAAATGTTATGGTGGCGGTCCATGCTGAGTACCATGATGGGTATGGCCACTTCCCCGATTACCGGCTCCAGACCTCCGGCAGTCCATTCCCACTGGTGTCCATCTCTCCCTGCCTTTGGAGTAATGCTGTCCTCACATGCAGACTGAGGCCTGCTTCTTGACAGAAATACCTCTTTTTGCCCATAGGGCAAATGATCTTAAAGGGGCAGTGGACACACCTAAATTTTCCCTAGCTTATACCTGGCTACCCTGGGGTTCTTAAGGCACATTCTCTTATGGGAAGTTGCCTGAGCAATAGTATGCTAGTTGCCTGCAAATGTGTGCAGTTAGCTTGTTTACCTGTTCAACTTCCGCATGACTTCCAGAATTGACCCTTCACTGCCTGGCCAGAACTCTGCCTATGCTTTATAAGGAACCTGAGCTGCCTGCCATGACCTAGGACTGTTTATAGTATGGCACGTACTTCCCTGACCTTAGCCTGTCCATGACTACAGTTTTGCCTTGGTGCTCTGCATTGGTGTCTCTTGAATAGAGATTACTCCAAGAGGCAGTGGCCTGGTGAGTTCTCTTCAGTGAAGCCCAGATCACTGTACAGGGTTTAAAAGATGAGGACCTGCGGACCACTTAGATAATGCCCTTAGGATTAGGCCCTGATCAAATCTGTTCCAGTGACACAGAAGGTTCACATCCGCTTCCTTATATCAACCCTATCTGTTATAAATTATGCCTTTTCCCTTCTGTACATATTGCCAATTCCTTCCATGTTTCCCACCTCAAACCATTGGTGCCCAACTGCTACTATATATATATATATATATATATATATATATATATATATATCTTCAATCGCTACTTCCATTCCATTCTGCCCGGAAGATGATTTTGAGGTGAAGAGTATCATGATGTTAAGAAAAAAATTGATATTGGGAAAAAGTACTTTCTATTTTAAAAGTAATTTTTAATCCAAAAGTTCATGCCCACCACCCTCCTACTGTCCCTTGTAGGTGCAGATGTCTCTCCACCCACCATGCCATCCAGCGTGGTGGTCGCTGCCATCCTCTCCATGGTGTTGCCTCCATCGTCTTGCCTAATGTGCCCTTAGGGCTCCTCTCAAGCTTTTTAAAGGGCCATTACATGCATTTACTAAGCCTTCCTTAGCCAATAGATGAGGATCCCTGGGTACTAAGCTAAAGCCTTACATGTAGGCCTCTTAGCTTAGCAAACCAGGCACAGGCAGAAGCCCGCTCAGCTAATCCTGGCATAGCACATGGTTACAGGGTACCCAATTATGCCAGCATTTAGTAAACCTTGGGGGGCATAGGCAGGAGCAGCCTGTGCTCCTGCCCATACTCAGAGCTCTGCAGCCCCATTGATAAAGTGTAGAGACCGTATTCCATACAGCGCTGAGAAGTCAGTGGTGTAGAGAATAGTGAACTTTAAGCGCACAGGGAAAAGTACGCTTTAGGGGGGATATCGCTATTAAAAATCCATGCATTCATAAAGTACATTATAAAAAGTATTATTAGCGCATTTAGGACATTTTACCAAATTTTACTTAATTAAAAGTTTAGTTACTCTTTAAGTTGCCCATATAGTTAGGTAAAGGGGTTATTCAGCCAGATAAAAAGTTTTTCCAATGTCTTTTTATCACTGAGTTACCACACTGGGCTGAATACAGATACCGTACCATTTTTAAAATACTGTATCATCAAAATAGTAGGCGTCTCTGCTTTTACAAGAGATTCCTGATAATTTGAGTTAAATCTTTACTTCTGCTAGTGAATCTTGAAAAAGTTCTTATTTCTTTTAACTGCCCTGGTAGCCTGGGCAAATTATATGTATGAACTGAACCAGCAATACTTAAAGGGGTTGTCCGGGTTCAGAGCTGAACCCGGACATACCTTTCAATTCACCCAGGCAGCTCGCCTGAACAGGGCATCGGAGCATCCTATGCTCCGATTCCCTCCTTTGCCCTGCGCTAATTAGCCCAGGGCAAAGGAATTTAGCCCGGTTCCGGTGACGTACCGGGCTCTGCCAGGCAGAGACTTCCGCCCGGCAGTGAGCCCGGTGACGTCATCGGCGCTGATGGGCGGGCTTTAGCGCTGCCCTAGCCATTCAAACGGCTAGGGCAGCGCTAACGCAGGCCCATTACGGCCGGTGACGTCACCGAACTCACTGCCGGGCGGAAGCCTCCGCCCGGCAGTGAATGTTTACAAACAAAAGAGCCCTTGCCCTGCGCGATCCAGCGCAGGGCAAGGGAGGGCATCGGAGCATGAGATGCTCCGATGCCCTGTTCAGGAGGGCTGCCGGAGTGAGAACCTGGGTATGTCCGGGTTCAGCTCTGAACCCGGACAACCGCTTTAAGCCATATGAAATTAGCTAAAATATTAATCGGTCCCCACAAATATTTAAACCAAACATATCTAACAAAAGTACAGTCAAGAGATGCCCAGATATCAGATCTAAGTTTGGTTTATTCTTGGAAGGTAAAATTTGCACAACCTTTACATCTGTAATCAGGTTATTCTAATTCAATGTGTTACTGTCAATACAAATTAGAAAGAATTCTGGATATATGAATCAGGTTATCTTCACAGTTCTTGGAACAGGGAAGCATTGTGAGACTGTCTGCTATAAAAAGATTTCCTGTCAATTATTGTTAGGCCAGCAGGGTGGGCTGTCCCAATATCTATGACTGTAAATCTACCTCAAAGCTTACTGCAGCCTAAGCCAGCATCCGTAGTGTTATGCCTTCAAACCTTAGTGAAGTTCTTTTCATTTATTTTGTATCTGCTTGATTCCTAGAAATCTTGAATTATACAAGTTATAGCTTTGCTTAGCAATGTTTCCAGGAGTCTGTAATGGACATAAACAATAATGTTTTATCATATTTATGTATTCAGCCCTTATAGTATAAGAGATAGTGTGCAACTAACTAAACAAATCAATTAATAATATGAATAAGTAAACGATATACAGTATATAACAAGCACAAGAGTTTTTATGTATATATAGGGTGTGTTTACTTTTTTAATTATGATTTGATGGAAAATTTTCTTTTTTGTAATATAATTAGAGATGAGCGAGCACTAAAATGCTCGGGTGCTCGTTATTCGAGACAAACTTTTTCCTGATGCACGGGTGCTCGTTTCGAGTAACGAACCCCATTGAAGTCAATGGGAGACTCGAGCATTTTTTGCAGGGGACTAAGGCTCTGCCTAGGGAAGGCTGGGTGAAAACCTGGAAACATCAGAAAATGATGGAAACACCACGGAAATGGACAGGAAACAGCAGGGGCAGCATGCATGGATGCCTCTGAGGCTGCCTAATCCCACCATTACCCCAAATTCTCCTGCAACAGCCTGGTGGTTACCCTCATGGCAATTGTGCTCACCCAGACCAAGAAAGGCGAGGCACATGCCCATCACATGTTAGGGAAGCACCCAACTAGGTGCAACGAAGGTCCATCACCCATGCCCATGCTGGCACTGCTCTCCTATCCCCAGCCACACGATGCAGGCATAAGCCTGACACAGCATGGCGGTGACACCAACAAGTGACCAAGTTAGATGAGGTAGCAGGTGAGCCACCCAAAAATTTAGCCAGACGCAGCATGGCGGTGAGAACAGAGTGACCGAGTTAGACTGTGGTAGCAGGAGGTGAAGCACGGATGGTAATTCGAAGGAGGAGGAAGAGGGGTTGGAGGAAGAGGCATAGTAAGTCTGAGAAACCGTGACCGAGGTAGGTCCCGCAATCCTCCAAGTGGGCAGTACATGAGCGGCCCCAGGGTCAGACTAGGTCAGAGTGACCGAGCTACACGACGGTAGCAGGTAGAGTACATAAAAAATTTAGCGTCGCCCTGTATGCGGACGTTGAGGGCTTGTGCATGTAGGTGGGCTGAACTTTTTTTCTACTTGCGCTCCAACGTCTGGTGTAATGACAGCTGAACGTTGCGCAGGGACACATTGGTGGACAGTGTGGAGGATCATGGAGGCGAAGGGGTGGTTTTCCGGCGGGAGGCGCTCGTGCCGGGGTCCTGGGCTGGGGGTTGACTCGCAGAGGCAGCGAGTGACACAGGGGAAGGAGCAGTGGTGGGACCCGCATGAGGGGAACGGATGGCCTTGGTTCCATAGTGTTTAGCACTCGTATACCTGCGCATGCTGGTGGTGGTTAGGCTGGTAGTTGTGGAACCCCCCACTTAAAAATTCGGCATCAACTGGTACGGCTGTCAACATTGAGCTTGAACTAGTGGGGCATGTGTGGTATCGATTCTTCTCAGTTTAAAATCGTATACGTCCCCTATCTTGGGACCATATATTTCATGGATTTTTCGAACACGGAAAAGGAAAAAGAGCTTGCTCTGGCCAGGGGAGTGTCTTTTCTACTGCAGCTAAGGGGATGTGTCCATGCTCTGCCTAACACAGGTCAGGAGCCAATTAAACGAACAACCAAAAAAAAATCAGTTCAAAATCTAATACGTACCCTATCCGGGTAAATTGTTTGGAGAGAGGGCCTGTAGGTGGGGGGCAGGCTGGGGGGAAGGAGGTTGAGCTGGAAGAGCCAGAGGAGTGCCCCCTTGGCTAGCGTGTGTGGTGGTGACAACAGCCGGATGGAGTTCAAATGACGACTAGTGATGAGCGAATCGAAGCAGCAATATTCGTGATTCGCACGATTTGCCCGCTTCGGCTCGGCATCCCGAGGCAGCGCGGACTCGTGATTATTCGTGCCTCACTGCAAGTTTGAAATGCCCGGTTTTTTCAGCCAATCAGCATCAAAGGAAAGCCTGTGGGAATGCCTGCTGTGATGTAACAGCCCCTATACCTCCCCAGCAGTGATTGGCTGGCAGTGACATGTGACCTAAATTTACATAAGGTAGGGACCTGCAGCATCAGCCTCATTGTGCTTTGGGAAGGAGAAGAGACAGACAGTGTTAGCTAGTGTAGTGTGTGCAGCAAGCAGTTAGTTAGGAGTTAGGTTAGGAAGCCCCAACAGTCCTTTTAAAGACTATACTCTGAAGAACAGTATACAGTATATACTGTAATCCTGTATTCTGTGTAGGATAGGAAGCCCCAACAGTCTTTTTAAAGACTAATTGATTCTGTAAAGAAAACTATACAGTATATGCTGTAAGCCTGTATTCTGTGCAGGATAGGAAGCCCCAACAGTCTTTTAAAAACTAATTGATTCTGTGAGAAAAATTCAGTATATGCTGTAAGCCTGTATTCTGTGCAGAGCTGTGCCTGGTACACCTTGTCCAGCCACATAGCTCAAACTATACATCTGTAAACAGATATATTCCTGTGCATGACTGTGCAGTGACTAGGGTATACATTTCGTCAGCCTGCTATATACCTCACAGTCTATAGATACCGTATTGATCTGTAGATTCTAGTTTTATTTGCGCAAACTGCGTACATTTTTTTTTGGATAGGTGTGAAAAATAATATTACCTGCGTATCTATATTGTCCGTTGAATTTCACTGATCTGTAATACACGGTGCAGTGAGTTGGGAAAAAAATTTCATCAGCCTGCTATATACCTCACAGTCCATAGATACCGTATTGATCTGTAGATTCCAGTTTTATTTGGGCAAACTGCGTAAATTTTTTTTTTGGGATAGGTGTGAAAAATAATATTACCTGCGTATCTATATTGTTCGTTGAATTTCACTGATCTGTAATACACGGTGCAGTGAGTTGGGAAAAAAATTTCATCAGCCTGCTATATACCTCACAGTCCATAGATACCGTATTGATCTGTAGATTCCAGTTTTATTTGCGCAAACTGCGTAAATTTTTTTTTTTTGGATAGGTGTGAAAAATAATATTACCTGCGTATCTATATTGTCCGTTGAATTTCACTGATCTGTAATACACGGTGCAGTGAGTTGGGAAAAACATTTCATCAGCCTGCTATATACCTCACAGTCTGTAGATACCGTATTGAATCTTTACAATTATAATAATATAATACTGCTACTGTGCACATGGAGAACCCCAGGGTCAGGGGGAGAGGGGGAAGAGCTGGGAGAGGTGGAAGAGGTAGTCGTTGAGGGAGAGGTGGGAATCGTGGTGGTGCTGTGGTCAGCGGTGATGACCGTGGTGTGCGTGGTGACACAGTGCCGGCTGCTGTGGGTACAGTGGAAACACGTAAGGTCAGGGTGCCTGGTCAACTCCAGAAGTTGGTAGGGCAGCGTCCTACAACTCTGACATACCCCAAACAACAACAGGAGGTGGTTCAGTGGATTGCAGAGAGCACGTCCAGCCACGTTTCGTCTGCCCCCTCATCCAGCCAGTCGACTTCTCTGTGCCAGGGTGTCTGTCCTCCAACTCTCCCTCCTTCTCCCCAGCCAGAACCCTCTAGGGGTATGTCCCACGGACAAAATTTATCCATGGAACTCTTCAGCCACCACTTCCCTGATGTGCCAGTGGACGAGCTGCTATGCCCTGATTCTCAGGACCTTTTGCTGTCTCTGGGTTATGAGAGTGGGGAGTTAGCAGTGGCGTCTGAGGAGCTGGTGGAAGATGACGACGAGACACTGTTGTCGGAGGTAGTTGTCAGGGACGTCACTGTGGAGTCTGAGGAAGACCTGGGGGATGATGAGGGGACAGATCCTACTTGGGTGGATGAGGCAACTGGAGGCAGTGGTTCAGACAGTGAGACGACATCAGCACCACAAGCTGTTGAGAGAGCCAGAGGGCTGCGACGAGGGAGAAGCCAGGGCCGAGTCACTACTTCCCCAAGTGCTCCTAGAGGTCACGCTCCAGCCCGTACTATGCACCACTCCTTAGTTTGGGAGTACTTTAAGGATGATGAGACCGATCCTCGTTTGGCGGTGTGCAAGCTGTGCCACACGTCAATGAGCAGGGGTTCAAAACGCAACAACCTAACCACTAGTAGCCTGCGCAAACATTTGGAGAGAAAACATCCCACCAAATGGTTTGCACTTCTGTCAGCTGGTAACGTTGACACAGTTAGTCCAGCAACAGTGTCTCGTCCAAGCCAGGACGTTGCAGCCTCCAGCCCCGAAACGACCCCTCCAGCTCCATCTCCCTCTCTCTCCTCCACTCACGTGTCCCAGTGCGGCGTTCAACTGTCTCTACCGCAGACATTTGAACGCAAGCGCAAGTACGCAGCCACCCACCCACATGCACAAGCTCTAAATGTGCACATCGCCAAGCTGATTAGTTTGGAAATGTTGCCATACAGGCTTGTGGAGACAGAATCCTTTCGCAACCTTATGGAGGCGGCAGCCCCCCGTTACTCTGTCCCCAGCCGACACTAATTTGCCCGATGTGCCATCCCCGCCCTGCACCGGCATGTGTCTGAGAACATCGCCCACGCTCTCAAAAACATGGTTTGTGGTAAAGTCCACATGACCACAGATACGTGGACGAGTACCGGTGGCCAGGGACATTACATCTCCCATTGGGTCAATCTGGTGGAGGCTGGGTCAGAGACCGATCGTGGGGCTGCACATGTGCTACCCACACCACGAATTGCGGGACATAGTTCCGTCTGTGTGTCGCCGGCACATTATGCCTCCACCTCCTCCTCCACCTCCTCCTCCTCCAAAGTGGCAGTGATGCCCCAATCGTCAAGTCTCATTTCCTCGATGGCCAGCAGTTTCAGCACTGTGGTAGGGAAGCGGCAGCAGGCAGTCCTGAAACTGCTGAGCCTGGGGGATAAGAGGCACACGGCTGAAGAGCTCTTACAGGGCATCAGGGGGCAGACCAATGTGTGGCTGGCGCCGCTGAACCTTCAGCCAGGAATGGTGGTCTGCGATAATGGGCGTAACCTGGTGGCGGCTCTGCATCTTGGTGGGCTGACTCATATGCCATGCATGGCCCACGTGCTCAACTTGGTGGTCCAGCGGTTCCTCAAGACCTACCCCCAGTTGAGTGAGTTGCTCACCAAGGTGCGGCGCATATGCGCCCATTTTCGCAAGTCCACCACCGATGCCGCGACCCTCAGGACTGTGCAAGGGCAGCTACAACTCCCTGTTCACCGGCTGCTGTGTGACGTTCCCACGCGTTGGAATTCGACGTTACACATGCTAGCCAGGGTGTACCAACAAAGCAGGGCGGTTGTAGACTGCCAGCTGATCCCCCAAGGTGGTAGTCAGGCCAGTCAGCTTCCTCATGTCTATGCTGAGGAGTGGACGTGGATGGCTGGCATCTGCCAGGTCTTAGGTCCCTTTGAGGAGGCAACAGAGATGGTCAGTGGTGATGCACAAATCATCAGTGTCACCATCCCTCTGTTGTGCCTCATCCAGAACTCCTTGAGGAACCTAAGATCTGAGGATTCAGCAGTGTCACAGGAGGTGGGGGAAGACAGTGACATTGAGAGCACCCTGTTGTCAGTTTCGCAGCGCGAAACTGAGGAGGAGGCTGAGGAGGAGGAAGAAACTCTTGGGCACCATGCATCATGGGGTGATTCCATGCTACCTGTTGAGCGGGTATGGGCTGAGGAGGATGAATTGGGGTCGGAGGAAGGGGGGGAGGAGGAGATGGAGAGTCCGCTAAGTGAGGAGGCTGAAGGCTTGCGTGTTGGCACAGTAGGGCACATGGAAGACTTTATGCTTGGCTGTCTTTGTCGTGATCCCCGGGTCAAGAGGATACTGTCCACCAATGACTATTGGGTGTACACCCTCCTTGACCCACGCTACAAGGACAACTTTGCCCAACTTATACCCGTGGAGGAAAGGAGCACCCGAGTCACTTTCTACCACAAGGCACTGGTTCAGAAACTGCTACAGGCCTTTCCAGACCAGTCGAGCAACAGGGGGCGGACTGCAGTGGCTGAAGTTGGAGAGGAGAGGAGGGGGAAAGTCAGTGTAGGCGCCAAGGGCAGGGGTACACTATTCCATGCTTTTTCCAAGTTTCTTAAACCCCAGCAAGACAGTACGACACAGCCACAGGGCAGGCAGAGCAGGGCGGAACAGTACCGCAAGATGGTGAGGGAGTATGTCGCAGACCAGACCAACGTCCTGACCGATAACTCCACGTCATATAATTACTGGCTGGCCAAGCTGGACAGGTGGCCAGAACTTGTGACGAACCCCAACGACAGACTGCGCAGCGAAGAGAACAAATAAATATCTCTGTGGTTATTTGTGCTAAATAAAAGTTAAATAAACACAAAAAAAAAAAATGGATCTGTTCCTGTGCCTGATCCACCCAAGTTGAATCTGTCCTATCATGAGAAAGTCCCCCCAAGGAGTCCCCACTGTAACTTGCTTCACTTTCAACTACCTCACCCCCCGACACCTGTGTCTCGCCATTGTCCACCACCTCCTCAGACAACACTGGTAAATCCCCACTGTCAGCACACTGAGACTGCAAAAGGTCTTGCGAATTGGGGCAGAGAATGTTCTGGTGTAGCACATCAGAGAAGGGGTGACTATGGGGTTCCAGGGAGTACGTGACCACATGCAATCTCCATCCAAAAAGTCATACTGAGGCTCACCACCATGCTTTACACTGCAATCTTATTGAAAGACAGACAATCAGGGGTTCACCGCCAGGTTGTCAGGCAGCATTTTTAAGTGGGTCACCATTACCGTGTCCCTGAAAATTGCCTTGGGGTCATCACCAGACTATTGGCCAGATTTAGAAAAAATGGTGCAATTAGGGAGCCTCAGAGGCATCCCTACATGCTGCCCCTGGTGTTTCCTATCCATTTCCAAG
>ONZH01013731.1:0-32337 GCA_900303285.1 Rhinella marina
GGAGAGAGCGGCACAGCTCGCCATCAAAGTGACGAACCCCAATGCCAGACTGCGCAGAGAAGATAACGAATAAATATCTCTGTGGTTATTTTTGCTAAATAAAAGTTAAATAAACACCAAAAAAATTGATCTGTTCCTGTGCCTTATCCACCCAAGTTGAATCTGTCCCATCATGAGAAAGTCCCCCCAAGGAGTCCCCACTGTAACTTGCTTCCCATACAACTACCTCACCCCCCGACACCTGTGTCTCGCCATTTTCCACCACCTCCTCAGACAACACTGGTAAGTCCCCACTGTCAGCACACGGAAACAGCAAAAGGTCTTGCGAATTGGGGCAGAGAACGTTCTGGGTAGCACATCAGAGAAGGGGTGACTATGGGGTTCCAGGGAGTACGTGACCACATGCAATATCCATTTAAAAGTCATGCCACACTTGATCGAGCTCATAATTGACAATTGTACCGGTTGATGCTAAATTTTTAAGTTGGGGTCCTGCGTCTTCATTCTAACTACATCCGGCTGTTGTCACCACCACACACGCTAGCCCAGGGGGCACTCCTCTGGCTCTTCCAGCTCAACCTCCTTCCCCCCAGCCTGCCCCCCCACCTACAGGCCCTCTCTCCAAACAATTTACCCGGGTAGGGGACGTATTAGATATGGGACAGATTTTTTTCATGGTTCTTCTTTTAATTGCCTCCTGACCTGTGATAGGCAGAGCATGGACACGTCCCCTTAGCTGCAGTGGGAAAGACACTCCCCTGGCCAGAGCAAGCTCTTTTTTCGTTTTCCGTGGTCGAAAAATCCATGAAATATAAGGTCCCAAGATAGGGGACGTATACGGTATTAAACTGAGAAGAATCGATACCATAGCGGTTGATGCAACAGTTTTTACAAATCCATTCTGGCTGTTGTCACCACCACACACGCTAGCCCAGGGGGCACTCCTCTGGCTCTTCCAGCAAAACCTCCTTCCCCCTCACCTACAGGCACTCTCTCCAAACAGTTTACCAGGGTAGGGGACGTATTAGATATTGTACTGATTTTTTTAATTGCCTCCTGCGATAGACAAGAATCGAACCCGGGTCAACTGCTTGGGAAGCAGCTATGCTCACCAATTTTCCACCAACAGCCACAGCAACTGATAAGAACAGATACTAAACTTGATGTCAGCTGCAGTGCCAGCATGAGCAGTGGTGTCACCTGCAGGCGGTGATGGACCTTCGTTGCACCTAGTTGGGTGCTTCCCTAACATGTGATGGGTAATTGCCTCGCCTTTCTTGGTCTGGGTGAGCACAATTGCCATGAGGGTAGCCACCAGGCTGTTGCCTGAGAATTTGGGGTAATGGTGGGATTAGGCAGCCTCAGAGGCATCCATGCATGCTGCCCCTGCTGTTTTCTGTCCATTTCCGTGGTGTTTCCATCATTTTCTGATGTTTCCAGGTTTTCACCCAGCCTTCCCTAGGCAGAGCCTTGGTCCCCTGCAAAAATGCTCGAGTCTCCCATTGACTTCAATGGGGTTCGTTATTCGAAACGAGCACCCGAGCATCGGGAAAAATTCGACTAGAATAACGAGCACCCGAGCATTTTAGTGCTCGCTCATCTCTATTTATGAACTTCTCATTTTCACATGCATTAATATCATTTCTGATACTCGATTGCTTTAATATAATAATTTGTAGGCAATTATTCAATATCTGGATTATGAAGTTTTTCTAAGGACCTTAATTACCATAGAAGTAATTTATTATAGACCAGTATTTTATGCTGATCTATGATCTCCCCTGCACTGCCAGAAGATTAACCTAATTTATGATTGAGGCACACACCTCGTCATAAATTAGGCGCCTCTCTGGCAGTCCATGTACCCCTGGCTGGTGTAGATTTTAGGAAACTGGTGTAAAAGAAGATAAAAGTGCTGACCCTGCTGTCACGGCCCCTCCCCACCCTCTTACGTCCCCTTTTTGGGAAAGTGGTCATAGCAGCAGAGAAATGCTAAATGTACAAAAAATTTCTCACAAGTGGCATTCAAAAAGTCACAGACATGCAGTTTGTGATTTTTTACTGCCAAAGCATTGGTGGTTGTGGTGGTGGGGAGATAAATTCCACCCTATGAACTTAGTACAGAATTATTATAGATGGCTTATATTGAGAAAAGTTCAAACTTCAAGATACTGACTAGAGACACAATGATAAAATCCAAATACAAACGCTAGCTGCATGGTCATTGAGCATTCATTTGTAACATAGTAACATAGTAACATAGTTTATAAGGCCGAAAAAAGACATCTGTCCATCCAGTTCGACCTGTTTTCCTACAAGTTGATCCAGAGGAAGGCAAAAAACCCCTGTGCGGTAGAAGCCAATTTTCCTCACTTTAGGGGAAAAAATTCCTTCCCGACTCCAATCAGGCAATCAGAATTACTCCCTGGATCAACAACAACCCATATCTAGTAACTATAACCTGTAATATTATTACCCTCCAGAAATACATCCAGGCCCCTCTTGAACTCTTTTACTGAACTTACCATAACCACCTCCTCGGGCAGAGAGTTCCATAGTCTCACTGCTCTTACCGTAAAGAATCCTCTTCTATTTTTGTGAACAAACCTTCTTTCCTCCAGGCGCAGAGGATGTCCCCTCGTCATGGTTACTGTCCTTGGGACAAAGAGATCATGGGAGAGATCTCTGTACTGACCCCTGATATATTTATACATAGTTATTAGATCTCCCCTCAGTCGTCTTTTTTCTAAAGTGAATAACCCTAATTTTGATAATCTTTCTGGGTACTGTAGTCCACCCATTCCAGCTATGACTTTAGTTGCCCTCCTCTGAACCCTCTCCAGCTCTGCTCTGTCTGCCTTGTTCACAGGAGCCCAGAACTGTACACAGTACTCCATGTGTGGTCTGACTAGTGATTTGTAAAGTGGCAGGACTATGTTCTCATCACGGGCATCTATGCCCCTTTTGATGCAACCCATTATCTTATTGGCCTTGGCAGCAGCTGTCTGACACTGGTTTCTGCAGCTTAGTTTGCTGTTCACTAAAATTCCTAGGTCCTTTTCCATGTCAGAGTTACCCAATGTTTTACCATTTAGTATGTACTGGTGACTTGCATTATTCCTTCCCATATGCATAACCTTACATTTGTCAGTGTTAAACCTCATCTGCCACTTCTCTGCCCAAGCCTCCAGTCTATCCAGATCCATCTGTAGCAGTGTACTATCCTCTTCTGTGTTAATTACTTTACACAGTTTAGTGTCATCTGCAAAAATTGATATTTTACTGTGCAAGCCTTCTACAAGGTCATTAATAAATATATTGTAGAATGCATAAATCACAAATCAACAAAAATTCTGAATATTGGACCTTCTAAGTTAAAAAAGAAAAAGTGTGATAGCATTTATATGTGCAAAAAGGGGAACTCTTTATTTACATGTCCCACACACACAAAAAGGCAACTTTTTGACCCATTGTTTACTGCGTGAATCGAAATGTTGCATTCTTTTTTTAGTACAATATGGCACTCATACTGCCACACTTTTTCTCTACACAATGATTTCTACTTGATTCTTGGAAATATAATATTTAATATAATAGTACAGCTGGAAAATCTATTTATATTCGCTTCAGGGAAAGATGTACGTAACATGGTCTTTTACCTGAATACATTTTTTTAAATTTGTTTACTCTCTAAAGTCCCAATTACACAATCTTTTCTTATACTTTTGGTTTTATATGCCTCTTTACTTTTGATGCTTAAAAAAAAACACAAATTAGGTAAAAATGTAGATAGATAAACATTTAAAATTAGTTTATTTTAATGGGAGTGGTAGAAAAAAATATTGTTTCTTGAAATTACATTGTTTTTATGTTTCTTACTATATTGTGTGTGTTGGAGGACTTGTATCTGCTTATGTACTGGACATACTGGGTGCAGCAGTATTGCTTGATTTGTGTACCTAGCACTTACTCTATGTTTGACTGTGCAAGAACAGTCTTAATTTTTCATGAGCTTATGCAAAAATGCATTATTTCAGTTAGTGTACCTAAATGTTCACTATTTTTTTTCAAAGTGTTGTAAATAGCCTAATGTAATTTTTGTTATGTAGTTTATTTATTGATTTTCTAATTTTTTTCACTAAAACAGGCCACGAAAGTTCCAGCCTCCTAAGAGCTTTTCACAGAGAGAATCCGGTGCAGAGAGAATCTATACACTGCAGATATGCATGTGGTGTATGGATATTGATTTGTATTATATGAGGTGTAGTGAGCACTATCCTGCTTGCTCCTGTCCATGCCCTCTACTGAAAGCTCTGTCATAAAACAGCAGTGCGGGATAGGGGCAGAGATGTGCTCCTCTCAGGACAGAGCTAACTACAGCACTTATAATACTAATCAGTATCCTTATACTGCATACATATCTGCAGTGTACAAATTCTCTAGACACTGTAGTTAATAACACTCAGGAGGAAACAACTTTAGGGCTGTATTTTTGTGATGAAATTAGAAAATCAAGAAATAAACTTGAAACTTAGAAAAATTATTCTTATTAACACTTTGAAAAATTATTGAAGCAAATGTTTAGGTACACTTAAAGGGGCACATTTATTAAGACCGGCGATTTAGACGGCGGTCTTAATAAAGCCCGATAGCTGGCGGAGGATTTGCAAAAGTTATAAAGAGGTGTAGGCCTCTCCATAACTTTGGTGCATCCAGTTCCAGTTCTAAATGTAAGACAGACAATTTTAGACCTGGCGTGACCGGGGAACTGTGCAACTAACCTCTGTTCCACCATGTGCGCCTGAAATACACGTCGTATAGCAGTATTTCAGTATAATAAATGACCCCCAAAGTGCATATTTTTAACCAATGCTCTATATTTTTCACCACCTTTTTTCCACTAAATTCTACTATTAAAAAAATGATCTCATTTCATATTTTCAGGTCCAGGAGGTTCAAAATTCACGATTGGCAAGTCCATCTGGTTGCTGTGGGCTCTTGTATTTAACAACTCTGTTCCAGTTGAAAACCCAAAAGGCACCACAAGTAAAATCATGGTCCTCATCTGGGCATTCTTTGCAGTAATATTTCTAGCCAGCTACACTGCCAATCTGGCTGCTTTCATGATCCAGGAGGAGTATGTGGATACTGTGTCTGGACTCAGCGATAAAAAAGTAAGAGCTTAAAAATTTCTATTGTTGATCTTCATTAAATTCACAAACCTCTGTGAATCTTACTGGCCTAGACTTATCATGTAGTGAGAGAACTAGATTCATAAAGCAAATATGAAGAGTATATGCTTACAGACAAAGAACTTTCTCATATAGAAACGAAAATATCTTTCGCAGTTCACAAATATCAGCAATTTTAAGAGAAACATAGCATTCAAGCATGATGAGAGACAAATATGCAACATGTTCTTATTCTTTTAACAAAGTGTTTTTATTTCCATGTTGTATAGTCTAAAATTTGCTGTATAGTACCCATACTGGCACATACGCAGATATACAAATTCATGGAGGTCTAACTCAAAACTTCTTGGCTCCTTCCCATCAAGTGTGATACTAGGGCATTTTTATGTGGCAGTTCCATTCAGACACCAGGGTCTGGGGTGATTGCAACCTATGCACCTCCTATAGCTATGTCCCTGTGCATACGCACACACACAATCACACAACTATTAATTATTGTGGCATTACCAGGTTAATGTTCATATCAGATTTTGTCAACACTGACGTTTTAATTGATCTTTCAAACGTATAATGCACATTATGGGGCACATTTATTAAGGCGTTTTAGATGTCGGTTTTAATAAAGCCCTAAACTGGCGGTGGATCCGCTGAAGTTATAAAGGGGCACTGGCCTATCCATAACTTCGGCGCATCCAGCGTCTGTTCTAAATGTAAGACCACTTCTGAGCAGTCTTATATTTAGACCTTTTTCTATGCCTAAAACAGGTGTAGAAAATGGTGAATGAGATGGGCCTAGAAGCCCGTCCCCTTCCCAGCTAGCACCACACCGACAATTTTAGACCTGTGTGACCAGGGCAAAGTTGTAGGTAACGGCACAACTAGACGCTATCTGTGCCTGAAATATGCCTAATTTAGGCATAGTTTTGCATAGTAAATGACCCCCCTATGTTCTTAACGTGAGTGACTGGAAACTTGGGCCCTCTAAATCTTCAAATGTTTTGTCACCATATAAAAACATCCTTTTATAAGATCTTTTCTGTGACCAGCCTAGATCTAGCCATACACTAGATGTTTTCTTCAAGTCTTGCTAATTCAGATGTGTTGAAAGTGTAATGTGTATGTGCGAAGTCTGACTATAGGTAAAATCTCGATTCACGAGAAACAAAGATTAGTTATTTTAAATTTGAAAGATCTTTTGTTTCTTAAGAAGGGAGTGTGGGTGGAACACAAAAAAGAATAACCAATAAAATGTTACATAATCTCCTTATGTATCTATTAGAGATGAGCGAGCATGCTCGTTCGAACTTGGTGCTCGTTTGAGTATTAGGGTACTTGTAAGTGCTCGCTGCTCGGACGAGTATCTCGCCATGCTCAAGGAAATGGCACCTACCGCATTTTGAATTTTTGCCGCCTATAAACTCAGCCAATCACAAGCCAGGAGACTCTGCGGTACACCCAGCATCACGTGGGGCCCTTACATGTCGATAGTAGGGGTTGGCTGGCCTGATCAGGTGACCCTGGAATATACTAGTGACTGCCCGCGGTGCTCGGCTCAGATGCTGTCTGGATGTCGTTAGGGACAGAGCTGCTGCGTTTCAGGGAGAGTGTTAGGGCGTGGATTTAGTTCTCTGTTAGGCAGGAGTGATCTCAAAAGAACCCAACAGCCCTTCTAAGGGCTACAAGACATTTTTTTTTGTCTCCTGGCTGGGCTGGCTGGCACTAGTAGTGCAGCTATCGCCATATATAACCCTTTTTTTTATTGTTTTATCTCAGTGATACAAATCCATTTCATACAGCAGTGTGGAACCATTCTGTGTGTCACAGTTCAGCTGTCCAGTAACCACAAACCACAATCCGTATTTTCTGTCCAGGTGACCCATACTGTACGTCACGTAATCAAATACGGTCTTTTGCTTTCACTGATACAGCTACATTAGAAAAATCTCTGTGAGACATTTGTCTGGGTTCCAGTCAAAATAGACACAGTCAGCAGGGGATGAGTTTGCTATCTGATAGTTTCTGCATGTCACGTTAAAAAAATAAATATATATAAAAAAAATATAAAAAAACATAGTTTCTGCACATCACGTTAAAAAAATATATATAAAAAAATATATATAAAAAAATAGTTTTTTTGTTGTTTTATCTCAGTGATACAAATCCATTTCATACAGCTGTGTGGAACCATTCTGTGTGTCACAGTTCAGCTGTCCACTCACCACAAACCACACTCCGTATTTTCTGTCCAGGTGACACATTCTGTACGTCACGTAATTAAAAAAGGTCTTTTGCTCTCACTTATACAGCTACATTACAAAAATCTCTGTGTGACATTTGTCTGGGTTGCAGTCAAAATAGCCACAGCCAGCAGGGGATGAGTTTGCTCTCTGATAGTTTCTGCATGTCACGTTAAAAAAATAAATATATATAAAAAAAAATATAAAAAAACAAAAATTAAAAAAATAGTTTTTTTGTTGTTTTATCTCAGTGATACAAATCCATTTCATACAGCTGTGTGGAACCATTCTGTGTGTCACAGTTCAGCTGTCCAGTCACAACAAACCACAATCCGTATTTTCTGTCCAGGTGACACATTCTATACGTAACTTAATTAAAAAAGGTCTTTTGCTCTCACTGATTCAGCTACATTACAAAAATCTCTGTGTGACATTTGTCTGGGTTGCACTTAAGCAGACCAAGTCTGCCTAATCTAATAGTTTCAGTGTAATTGCTCCATACTGCACGGTACGTAATAACATACGTAATTTTGCTCTAACTTATCCACCTATATACAAACCACAATCCGTATTTTCTTTCCAGGTTACACATTGTGTACGTCACGTAATTAAAAAAGGTCTTTTGCTCTCACTGTTACAGCTACATTACAAAAATCTCTGTGTGACATTTGTCTGGGTTGCAATTAAGCAGACCAAGTCTGCCTGATCTAATAGTTTCAGTGTAATTGCTCCACACTGCATGGTACGTAATAACATACGTAATTTAGCTCTAACTTATCCACCTATATACAAAACACAATCCGTATTTTCTGTCCAGGTGACACATTCTGTACGTCACTTAATTAAAAAAGGTCTTTTGCTCTCACTGAGACAGCTACATTACAAAAATCTCTGTGCGACATTTGTCTGGGTTGCAGTCAAAATAGCCACAGTCAGCAAGGGCTGAGTTTGCTCTCTGATAGTTTCTGCACGTCACGTTAAAAAAAAAATAAATAAAAAAAAGTTTTTTTGTTGTTTTATCTCAGTGATACAAAATCTATTTCATACAGCTGTGTGGAACCATTCTGTGTGTCACAGTTCAGCTGTCCAGTCACCACAAACCACAATCCGTATTTTCTGTCCAGGTGACACATTCTGTATGTCACTTAATTAAAAAAGGTCTTTTGCTCTCACTGATACAGCTACATTACAAAAATCTCTGTGCGACATTTGTCTGGGTTGCACTTAAGCAGACCAAGTCTGCCTAATCTAATAGTTTCAGTGTAATTGCTCCATACTGCACGGTACGTAATAAAATACGTAATTTTGCTCTAACTTATCCACCTATATACAAAGCACAATCCGTATTTTCTGTCCAGGTGACCCATTCTGTACGTCACATCAGTAAAACAAGTCTTTTGCTCTCACTGTTACAGCTACATTACAAAAATCTCTGTGCGACATTTGTCTGGGTTGCACTTAAGCAGACCAAGTCTGCCTAATCTAATAGTTTCAGTGTAATTGCTCCATACTGCATGGTACGTAATAACATACGTAATTAAGCTCTAACTTATCCACCTATATACAAACCACAATCCGTATTTTCTGTCCAGGTTACACATTCTGTATGTCACTTAAGTAAAAAAGGTCTTTTGCTCTCACTGTTACAGCTACATTACAAACATCTCTGTGTGACATTTGTCTGGGTTGCACTTAAGCAGACCAAATCTGCCTAATCTAATAGTTTCAGTGTAATTGCTCCATACTGCACGGTACGTAATAACATACGTAATTTTGCTCTAACTTATCCACCTATATATTTTCTTGTTCATATTGAACAAGTTTGTGGGTTTCAGTACAGCAGGCCCAATTATTTTTTTTTTTTATATAATACACTTATATACAGAAAATGTTGAACCCCAGGGCTAAGGGTCGAGGGCGTGGGTGTGGGCATTCAATTACTGCAGGGGGCAGAGGCCGTGGTCCTGGGCAGGGTGAGACAGTACCTGCTGATGAGGGAGCAGGGGAACGCCACAGAGCTACACTCCCTAGCTTCATGTCTCAACTTACAGAGACACGTGGTAGAGGACTGTTGAAACCACAACATTGTGAACAGCTGATGTCGTGGATTGCGGACAATGCTTCAAGTAATTCGTCCATCAGTCAGTCTTCCACGCAGTCCACCCACTTTACCCAAGGGAGCACTCCTCTGGCTCCTCCACCTCAACCTCCTTCCACCCAGTCTGCCTCTTTCCAGGAAAATTTGGAATGCGACCCGGCATCTGAGGAACTGTTTTCTGGACCCTTCCCAGAGTCACAAACCACTTCTCAGGTTGCTGCTGACCTCTTTCCCGATGCCCAAGTTTTCCAACTGTCGCAGTCTGTGGGTGATGATGATGATGACAATGTTGACGTAGTGGAAGAAGTTTTTAAAGAGGTGTCAGACGATGAGGAGACACGGTTGTCAGACAGTGGTGAAGTTGTTGTTAGGGAAGGAATTCCGAGGGGGGAGCAGACTGAGGAATCGGAGGATGACGAGGTGACTGACCCAAGCTGGGTTGATATGCCGAGTGAAGACAGTGCTTCTGAGGCGGAGGCGAGTGCTGCACCAGAACCGGTTGGAAGAGGCAGTGGTGTGGCCAGAGGGAGAAGCAGGGCCAGAGCTGGTGCATCAGCAGCAACTGTTTTACGTAGTGAAGCTCCCTTGGCGAGGCCTAGATGTTCGCAAGTCTGGAGGTTCTTTAAAGAAAGTGAGGATGACCGACGGACTGTGGTGTGCAACCTGTGCCACACCAGGATCAGCAGGGGTGCCACCACTAATAGCCTAACCACCACCAGCATGCGCAGGAATATGAGTGCTAAACACCCCACTCAATGGAACCAAGGCCGTTCACCTACTGCGGGTCACACCACTGCTCCTTCCCCTGTGTCACTCGCTGCCTCTGCTAGTCAACCCCCTGCCCAGGACCCCGGCATGAGCGCCTCCTGCCATAAAACCACACCTTCACCTCCATGATCCTCCACAGCGTCCACCAATGTGTCCCAGCACAGCGTTCAGCTGTCTTTACAGCAGACGCTGGAGCGCAAGAGGAAATACAGTTCCACCCACCCACATGCCCAAGCCCTCAACGTCCACATCTCCAAATTGCTGAGCCTGGAGATGCTGCCCTATAGGCTGGTAGAGACCGAGGCCTTTCGCATGGCGGTGGCTGCCCCTCGGTATTCGGTCCCCAGCCGCCACTATTTTTCCCAATGTGCCGTCGCATCCCTACACCAGCACGTGTCACAGAACATCATCCGTGCCCTGACCAATGCTGTTTCTGAGAAGGTCCACCTAACCACGGATACGTGGACAAGTGCTGCCGGGCAGGGACACTATATCTCACTGACGGCACATTGGGTTAACTTGTTGGAGGCTGGGACCGAGTCTGACCCTGGGGCCGCTCATGTACTGCCCACACCGAGGATTGCGGGGCCTACCTCGGTCACGGTCTCTCAGACGTACTATGCCTCCTCCTCCGACCCCTCCTCCTCCTCCACCTCCTCCTCCGAATTACCATCTGTGGGCTCAGCGCCTTCAGTCGGTAGCTCTAGGCGCAGCAGCAGTGCCGTGGGTAAGCGCCAGCAGGCGGTGCTCAAACTGCTGAGCTTAGGTGACAAAAGGCACACCGCCCAAGAGCTGTTACAGGGCATCATGGCGCAGACCGATCTGTGGCTGGCACCTCTGAACCTCAAGCCAGGCATAGTTGTGTGTGACAACGGGCGTAACCTGGTGGCGGCTCTGCAACTCGGCAGCCTGACACATGTGCCATGCCTGGCCCACGTGTTCAATCTAATAGTTCAGCGGTTCCTCAAGACATATCCCAATCTGTCTGATTTGCTCACCAAGGTTCTCTGCATCTGTGCGCATTTCCGCAAGTCGACCACAGATGCTGCCACTCTCAGGGCAGCGCAGCGCCGCCTACAACTGCCCGCTCAACGACTGTTGTGCGACATGCCCACAAGATGGAATTCGACATTAAACATGCTATCCAGAGTTTACCAGCAGCACAGAGCGATTGTAGACTGCCAGATGTCAACTTCCACCAAAACTGGTAATCAGGTCACTCAGATTCCTCAAGTCTACAATGAGGAGTGGACGTGGATGTCTGATATCTGCCAGGTGTTGAGCAACTTTGAGGAGTCAACACAGATGGTCAGCGGCGATGCCGCCATTATCAGCCTCACCATCCCGCTGCTTTGCCTGTTGAAAAACTCTCTGCTCAGCATCAAGTCGGATGCTTTGCGCTTGTCACAAGAGACGGTGGAGGAAGATACGTCGCTTGATAGCCAGAGCACCCTCCGGTCTGTTTCTCAGCGCGTATCGGAGGAGGGGGATGAGGATGAGGAGGAAGAGGAGGAGAATGTCGGCGAGACAGAGGAGGGTACCAGTGCTCAGTCCTTCTTAACTCTTGAGCGTGTATGGGCTGAAGAGGAGGACTTGGAGGAGAAGGAGGAGGAGGAAATGGAGAGTCAGGCCAGTGAGGAGAGGGAATTCTTGCATGTTGGGACTCTGGCGCACATGGCAGACTTCATGTTAGGCTGCCTATCCCGTGACCCTCGCGTTAGAAGCATTTTTTCAAACACCGATTACTGGTTGTTCACTCTCCTGGACCCACGGTACAAGCAGAACCTTTCCACTCTCATCCCTGTAGAGGAAAGGAGTATGAGAGTGAATCAATATCAACAGGCCCTGGTGCACAAGCTGAAACAATCCTTTCCACCTGATGCCGCTAGCAGAAGAGGGCGTGGTTCTGTGGGCCAAGTAGCGGAGGAGAGGAGGCGAGTAGGCAGCTTGTCCAGCACTGGCAGGGGAACGCTCTCCAAGGCCTTTTGCTAGTTTTATGTCACCCCAGCAAAACACTGTCACCTGTCCCCAGTCTAGGCAGAGTAGAGGTGAGCTTTATAGAAAGATGGTGAGGGAGTACCTAGCTGACCATACCAACGTCCGGACTGATCACTCTGCTCCATACAACTACTGGGTTTCAAAGCTGGACACGTGGCCTGAACTGGCGCTGTACGCCTTGGAGGTGCTGGCCTGCCCTGCCGCTAGCGTGCTCTCAGAGTGGGTATTCAGTGCAGCTGGTGGCGTCATCACCGATAAGCGTACACGCTTGTCAACTGACAGCGCTGACAGGCTGACGCTTATTAAAATGAACAAAGCCTGGATTTCACCGGAATTCAAATCTCCTCCTGGGGAAAGCAGCTAAAGATTAACATTACTTATGTATCCGATTCCTCTTCTCTACTCCTCCTCCTCCTCCTTGTCGTCTTTGCCTAACGCTGACCCAAAAAACGCAATTTTTTAAAGGTCCAACTGGCACTCTTTTACCACAATTTTTCCAGAGGTCCACCTACAGGCCCTCTCTCTAAACAATTTTTCCGGAGGTCCACTTACAGGCCTTCTCTCCAAACAATTTTTCCGGAGGTCCACCTTCAGGCCCTCTCTCTAAACAATTTTTCCGGAGGTCCACCTACAAGCCCTCTCTCTGAACAATTTTTCCGGAGGTCCACCTACAGGCCCTCTCTCCAAACAATTTTTCCGGAAGTCACACATATTATGGGTCGTGTGAGTTTTCACACTAGATCTTCAGTGTAGATGTCGGCAGCTGGCCCGTCCCGAGCAAATGGATCAGGTAAGTATGATTTATTTTCTTTTATTTTACACCCAATTATTGCTAACAGATGCTGTGATCGTGTGTGAATGATAAGAGTAATAGTGTTGGTGGTACTCATGGACCGAGCTCTCCTTCACTCCTCCTAGGGCCATAGAGTGAAAAGAGGTTGCACATGGTTGTTGTTTTTCCCCAGGGCACAACCTGGTTGGTGTCTTCTGCTTGATGGAAAGTGGGATTCCTTTGGTGTCACAATGGTGTGGTGCAAAGAATGAAGACAAAGAAGACGGTTGCAGTTTCACATAAATACAAAGTTCCTAATTTATCAAGCTAGAGCAAAGAAAAACTGGTTTAGTTGCCCATAGCAACCAATCAGATTCCACCTTTTTCCAAATTACCTCTAACAAATTAAAGGCAGAGCCTGATTGATTGCAATGGACAACTAATCCAGTTTTCATAGTTAATACGGTTGAAAAAAGACACATGTCCATCAAGTTCAACCAAGGGTGGGGGTAGGAGTGATGAAGGGGAGGGGGACGGGTAACCTTAAGACATGACTCTACATTTTTTAATATGTGGTGACCTTCTTTTTCTCTAAGAATTTATCTAAGCCTGTTTTGAAGCTCTCAGCTGTCTTTGCTGTGACCAGCTCCTGCGGTAGACTGTTCCACAGATTCACAGTTCTTATAGTAAAGAAGGCTTTTCGCCCCTGGAGTCTGAACCTTTGCTTCTCCAGGCGGAGGCAGTGCCCCCTTGTCTTTTGAGGGGATTCTACCTGGAACAGTTTTTCACCATATTTTTTGTATGGGCCATTTACATACTTATACAGGTTGATCATGTCCCCCCTTATACGTCTCTTCTCAAGACTAAACAAGTTTAACTCCTTCAATCTTTCTTCATAGCTAAGATGCTCTATGCCCCTTATCAGTTTAGTTGCCCGTCTCTGCACCCTTTCCAGCTCCAGGACATCCTTCCTATAAACCGGAGCCCAGAACTGAACAGCATATTCCAGATGAGGCCATACTAATGCTTTATACAGTGGTAATATGACATCCCTGTCCCGCGAGTCCATGCCTCTTTTAATACATGACAATATTCTGCTGGCCTTAGAAGCAGCCGATTGACATTGCATGCTATTCTGCAGTCTATGGTCTACAAGGACACCCAGATCCTTCTCTACAAGTGACTCTCCCAGTGTTACTCCCCCTAGGACATAGGAGGCATGCAAGTTGTTAGTACCCAGATGCATAACTTTACATTTATCCACATTGAACCTCATCTGCCAAGAGGATGCCCAAACACTCAGTGTGTCCAAGTCAGCTTGTAACTTCTGCACATCTTCCATAGACTGGACTCTACTACAAAGCTTAGTGTCATCTGCAAAAATTGAAACAGTGCTGTTGATTCCTCCCTCTATATCATTAATAAATAAATTAAATAAAAGTGGACCCAGCACTGAACCTTGGGGTACACCACTTATAACTGGGGACCATTCAGAGTAGGAATCATTCACCACCACTTGCTGAGTACGCTCCTTTCGCCAGTTCTCAATCCAGTTACAGAGTAGATTTTCTAATCCAACCGACCTTAATTTACCCGTCAGACGTCTATGAGGGACCGTGTCAAACGCTTTTGCAAAGTCCAAATACACAATATCCACAGCCTCCCCTCTATCCAGACTTCTACTCACTTCTTCATAAAAACCAATCAGGTTAGTCTGACAGCTTCTGTCCTTAGTAAAACCATGCTGGTTATCACTTATAATACTATTATCCAAAACATATTCCTGTATATAGTCCCTTATTAGACCCTCAAAAAGTTTCCCCACAATGGACGTTAAGCTCACCGGTCTGTAATTCCCCGGGGATGACCTAGAGCCCTTCTTGAAGATGGGCACCACATTTGCTTTACGCCAGTCCCTCGGCACTATGCCAGTCACCAGAGAATCTTTGAATATTATATACAAGGGCAAAGAAATTACTGAACTAAGTTCCTTAAGAACTCTTGGGTGTAACCCATCCGGTCCTGGAGCCTTATTCACGTTTACTTTGTTTAACGTAGCTTTGACCATATCTATATTGAACCAGTTAAGTATATTACATGAAGTATCACCAGCACTTACTCTACCGGCAGCAGCTCCCACCTCTTCATGTGTATATACAGAACTAAAGAACTCATTCAGTAGCTCCGCCTTTTCCTGATCCCCAGTAATCAATTCCCCATCACTATTATTAAGGGGTCCTACATGCTCTGACCTAGGTTTTTTTGCATTTATATATTTGAAGAATTTTTTGGGATTGGTTTTGCTATCCCTGGCCACCAGCCTTTCATTTTGAACTTTTGCTGCTTTTATAGTCCTTTTACAATCTTTATTAACCCTTTTGTAGTTATTAAAGGCTATGGCAGACCCCTCTGATTTGTATATTTTAAATGCCCTTTGTTTTTCATGTATTGCCCTTTTAACATCCGCATTAAGCCACGCAGGGTTTAAATTTAAGCGTTTGTATTTGTTCCCCCTAGGAATAAATTCTGCAGTATAGTTACCCAGTGTAGATTTGAAGGTCTCCCATTTATCATCTGTGTTACTACTTGACAACAGCTGCTCCCAGTCTATGTCCTGGAGTGCGGCCCGTAACCCTGGGAAATTGGCCTTTTTAAAATTAAATGTTTTTGATCTCCCAGCATGTTTATGCTTTTTACACTTTAGGATAAAAGTAACTATATTGTGGTCACTATTACCAAGGTTTTCCCGAACAATTACCTCCTCAACTATCTCTGCATTGTTAGATATAACCAGATCCAACAGTGCATCACTTCTTGTTGGTTCTTCTACAAACTGACCCAGAAAATTATCCTGCAATAAGTTAAGAAAATTTCTCTCCTTTGCAGTTGAAGCCGATCCATGACCCCAGTCAATACCAGGGAAGTTAAAATCTCCCATTATCACTACTGTACCCGCCTGGGCAGCCCGCTCTATTTGTCTATGAAGCTGATCCTCTATCTCCTCAGTGATGTTTGGGGGTCTATAAATTACACCAAAAATTATTCTTTCATTGTTAGTCTCCCTTGTAATTCCACCCACACGGATTCTGCATTCACACAATCATCACCCACTATTGTCTCCTTCATACTCGCTTTTATACTACTTCTGACATACAGACATACTCCTCCTCCTTTCCTATTGTCCCTATCCCTCCGAAACAGAGTATAACCCTGGAGATTGACAGCCCAGTCATGCGAAGAGTCCAGCCATGTCTCAGCAACTCCAACTATATCAATTTCCTCCTCCAGTACCATGACCTCAAGCTCAGCCATTTTGCCTGCTAGACTTCTGGCATTTGTGAACATACACTTTAAATTACCATGTGTTTTTGTACATTTAGGTTTAGAAATGTAATTTATTGATGTTTTCTGACTAGACATGTTTTTTCTGCTGATTTGTAACACATGGATCTCCTTATCCACTGCTGTTATCCTCCCCCGGGGTCCACTTCTCCACCCACCACTCTGTTCTGACCACTCTCTAACCTATCTACCACTGCATGCTTTGCTTTATTTTCTGCTTGTCCTCCCCCCCACATCCCTAGTTTAAAAACTCCACCCCTTCTAGGATTCTCTCCCCCAGCACAGCAGCCCCTCTTCCATTCAGGTGCAATTTATCCGCAGAATACAATTTGTACCCCAACGAAAAATCAGCCCAGTGCTCTAAGAACCCGAACCCTTCTCCCTTACACCAAGACTTGAGCCATGCATTCAACTCCCTCAGCTCCCGCTGTCTGTCCTGCGATGCGCATGGCACAGGCAGTATTCCTGAGAATACAACCTTGGAGGTCCATCCCTTCAGCTTGGCTCCTAGTTCTCTATAATTATTCTTAACAGACCTCCACCTACCATTTATTCTGTAGTTGGTTCCCACATGGACCACGACAGCTGGGTCATCCCCAGCCCCTCCCAGTAATTTGTCCACCCGTTCCACCACATGCCGAACCCTGGCACCAGGGAGACACCATTCGGTTGAGGCGGTCTTGGCGACAAATTATTCTATCCGTCTTCCTGATTATGGAATCCCCTACCACTACTAGCTGTCTCGGCCTACCTGCTTTACCATTCCCCCCACTACTAGATGGACTGTTCCCCCGGCTGTTAGGGAGACCAGTATCCACTAGGGTTGCCATTTCTGAGACTGACACCCTCGCATCATCACCTAACTTGGCAATTTTGCTTGGGTGCACAGAAGCAGGACTGGCCTTCATTTTCCTAGACCCCTTGCCACTCCCTCTATTTGGGTTAACCCATCTCCTTACATGGGCCTCCTGATTTTCCTCTCCACCCTCCATAACAGACCCCATAACTGCCTGTTCTGTGAGAAGCAGGCCCCTCTCAAGATCTCTTGTTTCCCTCAGTGTTGCAATATGCTTCTCCAGATCTCTAATGTGAGCTTCCAGATTGGCAACATGCTCACATCTACCACAGCAGTATTCACCCAGGAGCTGCTGCTCCTGTTGTTCATACATGTGGCAGACTGTGCACTGTTGAAAACTTTCAATCTTGCTATCCATCCCAGTTACAAAACAGCAATCAATTAACAAGAATAAAGTAGTTACTGCAAACTTTTTACAACTTCTTTACAACTCTTATAACTCTACAGGTCACTTAGCTCAGTCACTTGTCTCAGTCACCGGTTTTGATAAATCTACCCCAAAATCTTTAATAAAGAGCAAATACTTCCACAAGAAGGAGAAACAGATCTTAAAGAGGACATTTCACCACTCCTGACATGCCTGTTTTAATAGCTTCATGCATCCCCCATGTAATAACAATTCTGCAGCATCTATTCTTATGGCTCTATGTTGTGTCATTCCTTTATTATTTCTACTAGAAGCTATGAATGAATTGCTAACAGTCTGCAGTAAGAGTACAGAGGGGTGGTAACCAGTTGGGGGTGTGTACCTGCACAGTCTCACTCTATCCAATCAGTGCTGCCATTGTCAGTCTGTGCAGGTACACACCCCCAACTGGTTACCACCCCTCTGTACCCTTACTGCAGACTGCTAGCAATTCATTCATAACTTCTAGTAGAAATAATAAAGGAATGGCACAACATACAGACATAATAATAGATGCTCCAGAATTGTTATTACATGGGGAATGCATGAAGCTAATAAAACTGGCAAGTCAGGAGTGGTGAAAGGTCCTCTTTAAGATTGAAGATCAAAATTGAAGCAGGTTGTGGTAATCAGTAAGTTATCTCCAGGAGCTCCCTACAGAGATGTGCTTTCATATATAACTTGGTACAATATAATGCTTCATCATATAATACTGTACTTCACATCCCAATCTAGCTGATGGGTGAAGTTCCTCATAAAATGTCTGCTATTCACACTGTGGAGTGTAGACCAAAACTCGGCACTTGCAAGCTGCCTCAATAATTTGACTGGGGGCTGGAATGGCTGTGAAGCTCAGTAGTTTCAAGTTTTTTTTATCTGGCATGTTGTCTGTTGTTCTCTATGATTCTATGTCACATTACATAGCCAATCACTAGTGGGGCCTAGTGGGTCACTGCAAATCTATACTGCGGTACGTTTGCTCCAGTGTTTTGCTATACAGTAGTATAGAAAGGGAGTAAGAGACTCGTGTGTTGTCCATGCAATCGGGTTTGATATGTTCATGATTGTATGAATATTTTTCCAGTCATTCTTGTAGAAAAAGGTTGGGGACGAATATAATTTAACAGTATTTAAACTAGGCAACTTTTGTTTCTAAAGTCTTAATCTAGCTACAGTATTTAGTTGTTTGTACATCGATTTTATTAGTGAGCAGCTGTAGATAATTTTCAAGATTTTCAAAGTGAAAACCCTAAAACAGGCGAGTACAAGTTTTGTAAAAAGTTCTTTATTTCATGTGCTTTGTGCTAAGCTTCTGTGCTGTGTTTGTACGTGGATCAGCTCATGACGCAAGAAATGGGGCTATTTTGAGGTATCATTTCTGACATTATGGGAAGTGAACAACACAAGTGATTATCATTATCCCAGGTGAATCAAGCTTATTCTCAAAAGAGAGCAACTGTTGGCTGGTGAGATGTAACTAGAAACAGTTTGACAATCATTAACACATCCTTATAAAATGGATAAGTATAGTTTCCGATTTGTTTGACTAAGCCAACTTGGACAGCATGACATAATCTGTTAACATGACAGTAGGGTGGTGAAATCGTGGGCAGAAGTAAAAAGCCTATCATTAAACATGGTCTCCATATAGCAATGCAACGTAAAAGAAGTATCGTGACCTCAGCGTCATTGAACAGGTGCATACTGATGGTCCAGACATTTCCTTAATGAAACCACATGATAGCAGTAGTTGAATTGAGTAGTTAATCACTCTGAATTAAAAACACACATTAGCGTCAATTGTTCATTGAAAAGAAAGCCTGAGTCATCAGTGTTGGAAAAATCTACCAAATCTATATAATTGCAAGAGACTTTCAGGATGTTTCCATATATATATATATATATATATATATATATATATAGATATAGATATAGATATACCTTCTAAATGTCAAGAAAACCAGGCCAAAAATAAAAATTAATATCTTAAAATGGTTCATAGGATATAGAGTAGTTGATGCCAACATTATACCACTTACTTCCACAAAGATTATAGCACAATTAATCTCTTCAATCAGCATTGATAGTTTATATATGTTAAGACTAGAGATGAGCAAAAATGTAAAAAATTCGATTCGGCTGCTTCGCCAAATTTTCAAAAAAGATTTGCTTCGATCCGAATAAATTTGTGGCGAATCGCGTAAAAAACGGCCACTTCTGGGCTGTAGAGAGTCTGGATAGTGGTGTAGAACACTGTGCCTTGCAGTAAATCGCATAGGGAGTCTACTGCGGTAGTGAAAGAATACTGTGAGCCAGTGTGACACGCACATAACAGGCGTCGCTCTTAGAATCACTGCACACTTTTATGTATTTGGGCAGTTAAGGGGCCAAAACTCACCAAATAACTCAAGTCTGAACTCAGCCTTACAGGTCAATGTTAGCGCCAGCTCTAAAGAATCACGCATAGGCCCAAGATCCTACTAAAGCGCAAAAAGCGCACGTCTTTTACACCAATTCACTGATTCCACATACGTTTTGACAGAACCTGTTCTATTACACGCTTATACAAGCAAAGCCCCCCCCCCAGACAGTGTGGAGATGGCAGTGGCAGCAGCATCAGCAGACTATAGAGTGGCACGACGACAGTGTGGCCAGGTGGCAGCAGCATGAGTAGGCCACAGAGTGGCAGAATGACAGACCCTGGAAGTGGCAGCAGCAGTGGAAGTAGTAGTACAATTTGGAGGCCACAGAGTGGCACAATTACATAATTTTGACATAGCAGCAGCTAGGAGACGGCATGTGGAGTCGGCGGCGGCAGCAACATCAGGCCAGAGAGTGGCATGGTGACATACCCTGAAGAGCACACCGTAAAAAAAGAATTCTCTGCCTTTTTGGTTAAGATCAACTGTAGTATATATTCTTATCAGTATCGGGGCTGGTTATGCCAGTGGACGGGAACGTAATACAGAGGAGATGCAGTGAAGGCTCCAGCTTTGCCTCAACTGTGGCAAAATGTCAGTATTGACACAATACGCCAAGAAAGCTTGGAGTTCAATCTTGAGATCGAGCTGGCGGTCTGCAGGGAGCTGAGCTACCACCTGTGGGAGCCCCTGCCTCTCGCCTCCCCCATGCTCATCGTTTAGTGTCCCGGGGGCCGGAATCGTTTACTTTTAAAAATTCGAGTGTTCAAAACAGACAGGGTTTCCTGTATATGCTGACATGCTGCTGTCGAGCAGAAGGTCCAACAAATTCTAATCAATTTTGAGGTCACAGAGTTGCAGAATGACAGACCCTGGAAGAGTGGCACAGTAACAGCATCCTCAAGAGGCAGCAGTTGAATACATTTCAAGGCCACAGAGTGGCACAGTAACAGCATCTGCAAGAGGCAGAAGTCGAATACATTTCAAGGCCACAGAGTGGCACAGTAACAGATGTAATCAAGAGATTGATGTAATCAAGGTATACACTGAAAATGCAAATAAGCACCAAGATACTATGCAAATTATATTTTGATATATTGCTATTCGCTTTTCAGTTTGTGCATCCATCTGAAACAGCGTGCATGACTGCAGTTTTATGCTTAGAGTCAGCTATGTAGATAGATAGAAAATTAAATAGATAGACACTCTTTTTAAAAATGTACGCAACTTCTAAGAAGATGTACGCATGAGTGTACAATAGCGTATGAATCATCAGCGTACTATTGTCTACGTGATTACGTAATACGCAAGCACGTACGACGAGAGGCCGCGGCGTGCACTCCTCAGAGCCATAGCGAATTTTAGAAAATGGCATCCAGGCGATCCTCATGATTTAGCTCTGCTGCACAGCTGAAATACATAGTCCGGCTGATGGACCGGCAGGATTACGATCTACAATGGCACACACTGGCGCCCGAACCAGCATAAAAAGGAGGTGATCCGAGGCCTGCGCCATCGTTTCGACACCTTGCGGACCCCGGGCCAGATCCAGCGTAAATGGTCAGACCTGAAATCGCCCTCAGAGGCAGTATGTATATTTGAGGTAGAACAAGTAAGGAGCTGTCTATCCAGCTAAGTGCATAGTACAACCATCCACCATACAATAAAGTGAATATGAGGACACATTGCGGTACCTGTAAAGAAATACACACAATGGGCAACATACTTGAAAAAGTTGCTGAAAGGTAAAAACATTAGTGCAAACAATCCAGTGCAAACAATATAGTGCAAATACATTATAGGTATAATGTAAACATTTTAAATATCACCTACATAGTATGCTCACGAACACATTTAAGTCTTTTTTCTTCTGACGCTTTTCATACAACTGGAACAGAGTCCCAAACTCAGTTGTAATTTGTAATCCACATAGGTCATTGTAATCCAAATGGGCAAAAAAATAGCAGCAAAGATTCCCTAAAAAACCCTCTTTCAAGGGGCTCCCCAATAACCTGAAAAGGGGGAAAAAAGGGATGAGGCGCACGCATGTGCAACTTGGTTAAAATTTATTTTTTTGATGGGGGGAGTCCTGAGAATCCATGTCCATCTGGGTGAGGACAAACGCAGGGCAACAAAAATAAAAACAAAGGCCAACTAGTGCTCACTGTTCAAGTAAAGTTCATGTTGTGGCTCCCATAAAAGCTGCAGGATCCTTACTTAAGAGCCTGCAGGTCCTATTCACTGCTGCTGGAGCTAAAAGACATGAGAGGGCGCTCCTGCCTCATGAAAGCTACACTGGCTGCAGCAGCAGAGCTCCACCGACCTCTCAGGGATGGTCTTGGTAGTGACCGTTCAGTCACACTGGATAGGGCAGTGGCAACTTGGGCCTTGCCCTTTATCTTGTCTTGTAGGGGACAGATCCTCCTGCCAGCATACAAGGTGACAGAATCTCCGGCTGTAAGGGCTCTGGTAATGGTCTTCCGCAAGCGGTGCACTGTGCGGCCAGCACCTGCCGTGGCAGTTGGTATTGTACCACCGATGGCTGGTACACAAAACTGCTGGTGGTCATCTGTCCCACATGAAGGATCGGCGGCGGTGGCAAATCTGGTATCAGGAGTTACAGCTGAGCTTGGGATTTCTCCTCAGATCGCAGAGTCCCATCATTGGTCTCACCGAGCCTCTTCTGCGGCCTGGGCCTCCTCAGTCCAGTCTTCCGGGGGCGCTGCAGGACTAGCTGGTCGCGTAAGGAGTTTTACCCCAGTAGCAAAGGGGCCTTGGAGGCTCTTCATAGGGGTATACTCCACGCAATCTCCTGCGTGGAGATTGTGGTGGACGGGCGGAAGATACGGCCACTTTACAGTTCGGCGGTTCACATATAATTCTTCTGCCGTCTCCTCATCGGCGATAAAACCTACTCCCCGTTTGACACTTAACCACATAACGGTACCCTTTCTGTGCCCCAGCTTGGGGTCACCGGACCGTGGGTTCTCCAACACCTGCACAACCCACTCCTCTACCAACTTTTTGTATTCCCAGAGGGTCAGGGCGTTCCGGGTGACAGACTCGGGGACCATCGAATTTTGGCGAAGGGAGTAGTCCTTCCACGGCGGAGCGGGAACTCCTGCCGCCTCTGCCATGTCAGCCAGCGGAGTGAACACCTCAGTGGGCACCTCAGCTGACTTCTTAGGCTGCCGGACATGTTGAAAGACGTAGATCTCCTCCGGTTCCTTCTCCTCATAGGATTCGGTGCCCCACACCATGCCTCCCCAGTCAGGGCCTCGCTGTGTCGCCATCTTAATTGCCTGAGTTGCCTCGTCTTTCTCTCGCACTGGAGAAGGGGGCGGAGCTACCGGGGAGGAGTCTTCATTGCTAATGAATTGAATTTGTACGCAACAGCGTATAGAGTAACTTATACGTAGCAATAGCGTATAATTTATAGGACAAACTATGTAGTGAATGCGTACAAAGCAGAAGCGAATCACCTAATATTCGGATTTGTTTCACAGCTAACAATTCCCAAGATTCGATACGAATCAACGAATCGACAAATCGATTCGTTAATCTCTAATAGATAGATAGATAGTACAAAAACTCACAATCAATAAACCAAATCATTAAATGTGAAACATGCACATTTAAAAATATGCAGAACCATATTTTTCGCTTTATAAGACTCATCAGACCTCAGAACAGACTCCCAATCTTCATCAGATCCCCAAATTAGATCACCAATCTTCATCAGACTGCAGATCAGACCCCCATATCTGATCTCAGATGAGACCCCCATATCAGACCTCAGAAGAGACCCTCATATCAAACCACCGATCAGACCTCCATATCAGATCTCAGATCAGACCTCCATCATAGTTCAGGTCAGACCCCCCATCAGAGATAAAATAAATTAATTTACCTCTCCTGCTGATCCAGCAGTCTCTCCTGCATTCACTGCTCCCTGATCTTCTCAGGGCCCGCGCTGCATTGTGACCTGACTGCATACAACACCAGGTCATAGTGCGCACACTATGTTCTGGTGTTGTGTGCGGTCAGAATATGTGCAGAGTGCCGTTCAGAGTAAGATCAGGGATTGGTGGGTACAGCCAGCGCTAGAAATGCTAAAGTTACTGTTCCCTACTCCTCCTGCATACTAGTGAGTGCTTCCATAATGGAATCTTACACTAGTATTTAACTTATATGACACACTGCCATTTTTCCCCACTCTTTTGGGGGAAAAAGGGCATCATATAAGGTGACAAATATGCTAATCAAATAAATATCACAGTCAGGCTCGTACTGGCCCACAGGGGTACAGGTGAATCCCCCAGTGGGCTCCTGAGCAAAGTGGGCCCCTAGTCTCTCACCCCCTGCACAAGTGAGACATAACACAGTAGACTAACTGCACTACATACATATATTCAATGTACAGCACCTCAACCAGCCAATGTTCATATAAAAAACTTGATAGATTACCCCCATATTCAATCATCTGGTAGCATCTTGCTGTATGAGCAGGTAATATTGGAATGTATCCGTACAGTGGGCCCCCAAAATATATTTTACTGGAGGACCCTAGGCACCCCACTCCGACACTGATCACAGTCTAAATTCTCCTAACTTAACAGAGCTAAGATAAATCTGACAATAATTAATAAATACAGGAAAATCATACGCTGCAAAGCATGGTTAGTGAAGTATTTATTAAATGTTCTCAGCTATGACTGAGCCAAATTGTATAGGACAAATAATGTGTTTTTTGTGGCTTTTCCTTAGACTTCTAAATAGAAGAAAAAGTGTTCAAAACAAATGCATTTAAAGAAATGTGATTACAATTTTCACAAGCTCAAAAAAACACTTGGAACACAGAAATATTTTACAAAAAGATTCATACAAAAAACTTAGCAGCAAAAAGGAAATTATAGTTTACCCAAATTTTGCAGCATACAACACGGTTTAGGCTACTTTCACACTAGCATTAATATCGCTTCTGTTTTGTCCCCATTCATTGTCAATGGGAACAAAATATAACTGAACAGAACGGAATGCTCCAAAATGCATTCCGTTCCGTTCTCATACCGGAGAGAAAACCGCAGCATGCCGGAGAGCAAACCGCAGCATGACTTTCAATGGAGTTAATGACGGATCCGTTTGGCTATGTTAAAGATAATACAACCGGATACGTTCATAGCGGATACCGATGGTTGTATTATCAGTAACGGACGCATTTTTGCTGAACCCTGCCGGATCCAACAAAAACTCTAATGTGAAAGTAGCCTTAGCCATTTGTTTCCAGTGACAACTAGCAGGATTTTTCAGTACTGGGATATAATGCAGGCTGTAACTGAGGCTGGTCATACTCTTCATTAGCTATTGGCTGACTGTTTATTTGACCAATAGTTTCCCTTCCGACTAACATTCTGTCTATATTTTAAATGTAACATATAGGTATGCCCTATAAATAGAGGCCAAATAGTAATACTAGTCGACAGTATGAATAACAGAACTATTACATCTTGTAATGGACAGACGAATCCCTATAGAGAAATAACAGGAGTATGAAGTTGTTTTCCACACACGTTTTCTCCACAATAATGTTATTGCCGTTAATGTCAGAACAACCCTAAGGTTAAGTCTGACATTGTATAGGTTAAAACTAGAGATGAGCGAATCTATTCGCTAGGGATGAGCGAACTTTTGAAAAGTTCGGTTCGGTTCGCTTCGGCGAACTTTAGTGAAGTTCGGATTCGTACAAATCGAACCTAAAACGAACCTTGCTATAATGGCTGAATAATTGCTGCTACAATAATGGTTCGCTCATCCCTACTATTCGCCGATTCGTTGGTTCGTATCGAATCTCGGATATTATTAGCTGCGAAGCGAATCCAAATATTAGGTGATTCGATTCGATTAGTTTGTCCTATAAATTATACGCTATTGCCACGTATAAGTTACTGTTGCGTACAAGTTCAATTCATTACCGAAATTTTACTTTTAGTTCGTTTATCGTATGCAAAAGCCCGGGAAGAAAGCAGTCACCTGACCTAGTGGGCAGGGCTTGCTCTGATTGGCTCAGGCTCAGTAAGCCAGTGACGCATCACTTCTGCTGCGACTGCTAAGACGAACAAAGTCACTGTGTGTGAAGTTCTGAAACTCTGAGACCTGTTTTATAAAAATTGGGGTGTAATTGCTCTGGGAATCCATATTACGCATATCAGGGATACTGGACGGCAAGTGCAGGGCCTGTTCAGGGCTAGTAATTAATCAGTCAGGGAGAGAGAGACAGGGAGAGATAGGGAGATACAGGGAGATACAGGGACAAAGACCAGCTGCAGGGTCACAGAGTGAATTGAAAAATGTCTGGAATGGATAAGCAAAAGGGGTCCAGTTCCAGCCAGACCTCAAGCTCTAAAAAAATGGAGAAGGTGGCACAGGGCAGAAGTGCCAAAGGACCTGTAGCCGGAGCATCTACTAGTAGCATTCGCAATACTTGGCAGTTGTTTCACCAGGCGCACCAAGGTGCAAAATTGTAGTGGAGGAGAAATGGATGAGGTAGTGGAATGGATGGCACGCTCATCTTAGTATCAACCGGATGATCTGCTGTCATTTGCTGATACAGTATCCATAAGAAGCCAGGGATCAGATTCAGAGCATTCCTCCTACTCCACCATTTCTCTCCAGCAAAGCCCGTCATATTCGTACGCACTTTGTACGCTTATGCGTATATGTTCAAAGAGGTTACTTACCTTTTTATCTGAACGTTCGTTATTAGTGCGCGAATGTTCGCTAAAAGCTATATAATTACGTATATTGTGTAAGCAAATTAAACTAATCTATTCGTCGAATATACGGATCTTAGGAAAAATTTGGCGAATGTTCAGTGAATAAAATTTTGCATGATTCGCACTTCTCTAGTTAAAACCAGTGCTGACACTTTTTCATGCACTGAAAAAAAGCACATCATAAATAGCATCTGCTCAGTGAATTTATGGGAAATCAATGCTTTTAAAATATTAATCTCATGCTCTGTAGATAAAGCATTTATTCAGTAAAACCTCACGCTGATCTTTGGCTTTATTATATTGGCCCTCTGGTCTTGCTTCAGACTTCCATTCAATTGCCACTATGCTGGATTAAATTTGGTACCCATATATATTGTCAATAAAAATATCTCCAACCTTATCTTCACTCAAATTAATTTAAGGACTCCTATTTCTTATGAAAGAAATTCAGTGCAAGAGCACAACATGCTAGCAAAACCCTTAACAGACTGAAAACCATATCACAACAACTGGGAGGCCACATGTAGACTAGAGATGAGCGAATCGATTTGTCGATTCGTTGATTCGTATCGAATCTTGGGAATTTTTAGATGCAAAGCAAATCCGAATATTAGGTGATTCGCTCCGGCTTTGTACGCATTTGCTACGTAGTTTTTCCTATAAATGATGAACTATTGCTACTTTTAAGTTACTCTATACACTGTTGCGTACAAATTCAATTCATTAGCAATGAAGACTCCTCCCCGGTAGCTCTGCCCCCTTCTCCAGTGCGAGAGGAAGACGAGGCAACTCAGGCAATTAAGATGGCGACACAGAGAGGCCCTGACTGGGGAGGCATGGTGTGGGGCACCGACCCCTTTGAAGAGAAGGAATCGGAGGAGATCTACGTCTCTCAACATGTCCGGCAGCCTAAGAAGTCGGTTGAGGTGCCCGCTGAAGTGTTCACTCCGCTGGCTGACGCGGCGGAGGCGGCAGGAGTTCCCGCTCCGCCGCACAAAGACTACTCCCTTCAACAAAATTTGATGGTCCCTGAAGCTGTCACCCGGAACACCCTGACCCTCTGGGAATTGCAGGTGTTGGAGCACCCACGGTCCGGTGACCCCAAGCTGGAGCGCAGAAAGGGTACCGTTATGTGGTTCAGTGTCGAACGGGGAGTTGGTTTTATTGCAGATGAGAAAACAAATTATATGTGAACTGCCGTTCTGTAAAGCCGCCGTCTCTTCCGCCAGTCCGCCACAGTCTCAACGCAGGGGATTACGTGGAGTATACCCCTATGAAGAGCCTCCAAGGCCCCTTTGCTACTGGGGTGAAACGCCTTACGCGACCAGCTAGTCCTGCAGCGCCCCCGGAAGACTGGACTGAGGAGGCCCAGGCCACAGAAGAGGCTCGGTGTTCCCATGAGACCAATGATGGGACTCTGCTATCTGAGAAGAAATCCCAAGCTCAGCTGGAACCCCTGATACCAGAGTTGCCGCCGCCGCCGATCCTTCATGTGGGACAGATGACCACCAACAGTTTCGTGTACCAGCCATCGGTGGTACAAAACCAACTGCCATGCCCATGGCAGGTGCAGGCCGCACAGTCCGCCGCTCACGGAAGACCATTACCAGAGCCCTTACAGCCGGAGATTCTGTCACCTTGTATGCCGGTGGGAGTATCTGGCCCCTACAAGGTAAAGGTCATCACCAAGACCATCCCTGAGAGGTCGGTGGAGCTCTGCTGCCGCAGCCAGTGTATCTTTCATGAGGCAGGAGCGCCCTCTCATGTCTTTTAGCTCCAGCACCAGTGAAGAGGACCTGCTGGCCCTTAAGTAAGGATCCTGCAGCTTTTATGGGAGCCACAACATGAACTTTACTTGAACGGTGAGCACTAGTTGGCTTTGTTTTTATTTTTGTTGCCCCGCGTTTGTCCTGACCCAGATGGACATGGATTCTCAGGACTCCCCCCATCAAAAAAAAAAGTTTTAACCAAGTTGCGCATGCGTGCGCCTCATCCCTTTTTTCCCCCTTTTCAGGTTATTGGGGAGCCCCTTGAAAGAGGGTTTTTTAAGGAACCTTTGCTGCTATTTTTTTACCCATTTGGATTACAATTACCTATGTGGATTACAAATTACAACTGAGTTTGGGACTCTGTTCCAGTTGTATGACAAGCGTTAGAAGAAAAAAGACTTAAACGTGTCCGTGAGCATACTATGTAGGTGATATTTAAAATGTTTACATTATACCTATAATGTACTTGCACTATATTGTTTGCACTGGATTGTTTGCACTAATGTTTTTACCTTTCAGCAACGTTTTCAAGTATATTGCCCATTGTGTGTATTTCTTTACAGGTACCGCAATGTGTCCTCATATTCACTTTATTGTATGGTGGATGGTTGTACTATGCACTTAGCTGGATAGACAGCTCCTTACTTGTTCTACCTCAAATATACATACTGCCTCTGAGGGCGATTTCAGGTCTGACCATTTACGCTGGATCTGGCCCGGGGTCCGCAAGGTGTCGAAACAATGGCGCAGGCCTCGGATCACTTGCTGGATCACCTCCTTTTTATGCTGGTTCGGGTGGCGGTGTGTGCCATCGTAATCCAGCCGGTCCATCAGCCGGACTATGTATTTCAGCTGTGCAACAGTTACATGTTGTATTTTTTGCTCCGGCTGCCTCTCAGCAGGGGTTAACGTGCTGTGGCCAGATCCGCGGCCCACCCCCATTACAGTGAATTTGGGCCGGAGCGCGGTTCCGGCCCCACACGTGTACCTGCGGCAGCACAGATCCGGGATGGACCCTTCACCCGCTGGATCCGGGCTGCCGCTAGTGTAGAAGTAGGCTTACATTCAACTCTAATGAACAGTTGTAGCTACATGGGAATAGTTTGGGGCTCTTACTGAGTTACTTACTCACTCCCACGTAGCTTGGATTAAAAATAAATTAAATATGTTTTACACTAGAAAAAAGACGACTGAGGGGAGATCTAATAACTATGTATAAATATATCAGTGGTCAGTACAGAGATCTCTCCCATCATCTATTTATCCCGAGGACTGTGACTGTGACGAGGGGACATCATCTGCGTCTGGAGGAAAGAAGGTTTGTACATAAACATAGAAGAGGATTCTTTATGGTAAGAGCAGTGAGACTATGGAACTCTCTGCCTGAGAAGGTGGTGATGGTAAGTTCACTAAAAGAGTTCAAGGGCCTGGATGTATTTCTGGAGGGTATTACAGGTTACAGTTACTAGAGAGGGGTCGTTGATCCAGGGAGTTATTCTGATTGCCTGATTGGAGTCGGGAAGGAATTTTTCCCCCTAAAGTGAAGAAAATTGGCTTCTACCTCACAGGGTTTTTTTTTGCCTTCCTCTGGATCAACTTGTAGGAAAACAGGCTGAACTGGATGGACAGATGTCTTTTTTCGGCCTTACAAACTATGTTACTATGTTACTTACTAGAGGCTGCAGGTACTTCAGGGACCGTCCTGCCTCGACGGTAGTGACACCGTCGTTGACGGTGCTCTTCAACATAAAAATGTACACAATTGTTAGATGATGACTCTTTTTAATACTAACACATACTCCTATTAAGATATTATGGGTGTGAGAGGGGGCCATATTTTTTTCTTCTAAAAAGGTATTTATGGCAATAGATAACGTTATCGTCGCAATAACTTTCTTTATACCGTTAACACGGTGCGGTAGGAATACTTTGGATATCGCCCACTGACAGTAGCTGCAGCATGGGCACGTCTTTGAGTCTGTGTGTAGGAGGAGGAAGCGCTAACTATGAAGGGGCATATAAGGGTACTTTCTTTCGAACTAGTGCATTTGCCTGACACAAACAGGAGAACAGCCAGCACCATTAAAAATAATGACTAGAATACCTTCAATTAAGTTGTTTGGGTCGAGAGTTAGAGGCGTTGCCTAGCATGAAACAAAATTACTACAGCGCACTACGCACGACCACGATGTCCTTCTATACTTTTTTCATTATTGGCAGTGACTGCTGGTATATATACAATACAGTACACTAATTTTTTTACATGTTTTTACTCATCATTATTTTGTTACTCATCCTGCCATATCTCTGCGCGGATCTCATTAAGCCGATCTGGGCATTTGAATTTCAGATCGGACCATTTCCGCTGGATCTGGCCCGGGGTCTGCAGGGTGTGGAAACAATGGTGCAGGCCTTGGATCACCTGCTGGATCACCTCCTTCTTATGCTGGTTTGGATGGCGGTGTGTGCCATCGTAATCCTGTCCATCAGCCGGATCAGGAATTTCAGCTCTTCAGAGCTAAATGATGAGGATTGCCTGGATGCCATTATTTCGAATATTTGCTTTGCCTCTGAAGAGTGTACGCCTGCGAATTACGTAATCGCGTAGACAATAGTACGCTGAGGATTTTGTACACTATTTGTACGCTCATGCATACGTCTTCTAAGAAGTTGTGTACATATTTTAAATGAACGTTCGTTATTGGTGCGCGAATGTTCGCTAATATCACATAATAACGTATATTTTGTAAGCAAATACAACAAATCTATTTGTCGAATATACGGAAAAGTTTTTTGAATGATTCGCTCATCTCTAGTGCTCAGGTAGAACACTTGGAAGTCAATGGGAGAACCAGAGTATTAAACCAGGCAACCCCTGCTCTGAAGAGAGGAGGGTGTCTGGTTCATAGGAAAAGGTCAGAAAATGATGGAAACAAGGCTGAAATGGTTTGGGAACAGCATGGGGAGGATGTCTGGATGCATCTTGGACTCCAAAATCGCTGCTGTTAACAATGTTGTCCGAGTATTACGCCACTTTTACAGAATGACAATAATACGCCCAAAACTGAAGATAAAATTGATTTTAGAGGAAAAATTGTTAGGAAACATTCTTTCCTGTATATTTACTTGTTTATAAATTGCAAATGCTGCCAAAAATTACAGGGAAGAGGCACTCCGATACAACCTGTACAACCTCATTCACATTGTGGTACAATTGTTCAGGTAGTGGGACTCCTACACTCATAAAGTCTATGCACTAAGTGAAAGGGCTGCTAAAAATTAGAAGGAACAGGTACTCCAATACACCCTTTATTACACATAAAGGAGGGCATCAGACATACCCTTGAAAAATTATGATTGATGGCCTGCTGGTGACACTAAAAAACATTGGGAGCAAGGGGCAGCTGGTGACTGTCTAAAACATTAGGGGCGAGTGCCTGCTGCTGATCTGACCATATAAATCATTAGGGGTGAGGGCCTGCTTCTGACCGTCTAAAACATTAGGGGCGAGGTTCTGCTGGTGACCCTCTAAAAAATTAGGGATGAGGGCCTGGTGGTGGCTCTCTAAAAAATTAGGGGTGAGGGCCTGTTGATGACCGTCTAAAACATTAGAGGCGAGGGCAGCCTAATAAGCAGTTTGATATGATGGAGGAAGAGGAAGAGAAGAGGAAGGGGTGCATGGGAATGCAGTGTATTTAATAAAAGC
>ONZH01013732.1:0-71116 GCA_900303285.1 Rhinella marina
GTAAGCATTAACGTACAAAGTACGTACGAATCCTTAGCGTGCTATTGACTTGCGATTGCGTCATACGCACGAGGCTAAGCCGCGGCGCACAGTCTTTAGAGGCAGTCCATATGAGGTAGAAAAGTAAGGTGCTAGCTATCTGGCTAAGTACATAATTCACTAAAAACACCATACAATAAGTGCATTAATAGGACACATTGCAGTACCTGAAAAAGAATACACACAATGGACTAAAGTGCTTAAACGTTGCTGAACCTGCAAAAACAATATTGCTAAAATACAGCAAAGACAATTATGCAAACATTTTAGTGCAATTTCACATTTGCAAGCATAAAAGGCTCACATATACAGTACAGACCAAAAATGTGGACACACCTTCTCATTCAAAGAGTTTTCTGTATTTTAATAACTATGAAAATTGTAGATTCACACTGAAGGCATCAAAACTATGAAATAACACATGTGGAATTATATACTTAACAAAAAAAGTGTGAAACAACTGAAAATATGTCTTATATTCTAGGTTCTTCAAAGTAGCCACCTTTTGCTTTGATTACTGCCTTGCACACTCTTGGCATTCTCTTGATGAGCTTCAAGAGGTAGTCACCCCAAACCATCTCAATTGGGTTCAGGTCTGGTGACTGTGGAGGCCAGGTCATCTGGCGTAGCACTCCATCACTCTCCTTCTTGGTCAAATAGCCCTTACACAGCCTGGAGGTGTGTTTGGGGTCATTGTCCTGTTGATAAATAAATGACGGTCCAACTAAACGCAAACCGGATGGAATATCATGCCGCTGCAAGATGCTGTGGTAGCCATGCTGGTTCAGTATGCCTTCAATTTTGAATAAATCCCCAACAGTATCACCAGCAAAGCACCCCCACACCATCACACCTCCTCCTCCATGCTTCACGGTGGAAACCAGGCATGTAGAGTCCATCCGTTCACCTTTTCTGCGTCGCACAAAGACATGGTGGTTGGAATCAAAGATCTCAAATTTGGACTCATCAGACCAAAGTACAGATTTCCACTGGTCTAATGTCCATTCCTTGTGTTCTTTATCCCAAACAAGTCTCTTCTGCTTGTTGCCTGCCCTTAGCAGTGGTTTCCTTGCAGCTATTTTACCATGAAGGCCTGCTGCACACAGTCTCCTCTTAACAGTTGTTGTAGAGATGTGTCTGCTGCTACAACTCTGTGTGGCATTGACCTGGCCTCTAATCTGAGCTGCTGTTAACCTGCGATTTCTGAGGCTGGTTACTCGGATGAACTTATCCTCCGCAGCAGAGGTGAATCTTGGTCTTCCTTTCCTGGGGCGGTCCTCATGTGAGCCAGTTTCTTTGTAGCGCTTGATGGTTTTTGCGACTGCACTTTCAAAATTTTCCCAATTTTTCGGACTGACTGAGCTTCATTTCTTAAAGTAATGATGGCCACTCGTTTTTCTTTACTTAGCTGCTTTTTTCTTGCCATAATACAAATTCTAACAGTCTATTCAGTAGGACTATCAGCGGTGTATCCACCTGACTTCTGCCCAACACAACTCATGGTCCAAACCCCATTTGTAAGGCAAGAAATCCCACTTATTAAACCTGACAGGGCCCACCTGTGAAGTGAAGACCATTTCAGGTGACTACTTCTTGAAGCTCATCAATAGAATGCCAAGAGTGTGCAAAGCAGTAATCAAAGCAAAAGGTGGTTACTTTGAAGAACCTAGAATATAAGACATATTTAAAGTTGTTTCACACTTTTTTGTTAAGTATATAATTCCACATGTGTTAATTCATAATTTTGATGCCTTCAGTGTAAATCTACAATTTTCATAGTCATGAAAATACAGAAAACTCTTTGAATGAGAAGGTGTGTCCAAACTTTTGGTCTGTACTGTATATGTAAATGCGGCTGTTGCTATATCCCTTATTGGGAGCATATGATATTTAAACACACAAGCTGCTTTTGGAAAAAAAGCAGTTTCCTGTTGGAAATAACCATGCTAAAATAATGCCTTAATGGGGGCAGATGCCTGCCCCTGTTTATACACACATAAATGTTAATGTCAGAAGAAACAGTGGCTTGTTCTGAACAAGCCTATAAAGATTTTCCTTTTCATTTTGGAGCAGCAGCACAATGTGGATGTGGAAAGGGTAAGGTCTAAAGTATGTAGGAGTAATAGTGGCATGTGGCAGCGATAAAAGTGCCAGCAGTTGCGACACAGCATGTAACAAACAAGGCAGTGGTGTTGGGGTAGTAGACTAATAGCAGTAGTGGCGGCTGTGTAAGAGTAATGGTAGTGACAGTAGGAAAAGTAACAGCTGCAGTAGTGGCAGTAGCAGCCATACAGTGCAGAAAATGATGGAAGGCAGACAGAAAAAGGCAATGGCATGATGGGACTGGTGATAAATAGCTTGTGGGTGGTACCATTGGAAAAGTAATTCCAATGTAGACAGGTAAAATCCATTACACTCGCATGATGAAGTTTAAAGAATTATTTTATTTGGGCATTTAACAAAACAGGGTCCAGTGGAGATAAAATTATAATATTCAATCTCACTCATATATCAATGAACATTTAGCTCAAAAGACTATCCTCAGCATATGGGCCTATAAATATAAGGTAAAAAAAGTTCACAATGGTCTTCAAATAATAGAAAATACAAAAATAATCAGGTACAGATAATCATATAAGAGTCCATCATTATAATAAGATCAAACAATTTCCTGAGGCTTTTCGCAGCCTGATGATGGTGGCTATCCCTCGTTACGCAGTCCCCAGCCGCCACTATTTTTCCCGGTGTGCCGTCCCCGCCTTACACCAGCATGTGTCCCGAAACATAATCCTTGCCCTGACCAACGCAGTTACTGGGAAGGTCCACTTAACGACTGACACATGGACAAGTGCTTTTGGCCAGGGACGTTACATTTCCCTGATGGCACACTGGGTGAACGTTGTGGAGGCTGGGAACGAGTCGTACCCTGGGATGGCACAGGTGCTACCGACGCCAAAGATTGCGGGCCCTACTTCCATCCGGATTTCCGCCACCACCTACAGTAGCGGTTGCAACCCCTCCTTCTCTTCCTCCACCTCCTCCTCCACTTCCTCCGCAAAATTATCATCTTGCAGCACCAGTCAGCCATCAGTCAGTAGCTGGAAGCAGTGTAGCACAGCAGCGGAAAGCGGCAACAGGCTGTGCTAAAACTTATTTGCTTAGGTGACAAATAGCACACTGCCGCAGAGCTGTGGCAGGGCATAAGGGACCAGGTTGAGCTGTGGCTCTCGCCACTCAACCTATAGCCAGGCATGGTTGTGTCTGATAATGGCCGCAACTTGGTGGCAGCTTTGGAGCTCGGCAAGCTCACACACATTCCATGCCCAGCTAACGTCTTCAACTTAGTGGTTCAGCAGTTTTTCAAAACCTACTCCAATTTGCCTGAGCTACTGGTGAAGGCCCGCCGCCTATGTGCCCATTTCCGAAAGTCACCTACAGCTTCCGCCGGTCTGGCAACGCTGCAGCAGCGCTTGCACTTGCCAGCTCACCGACTGCTGTGCAACCTGAGCACGCACTGGAACTCCACGTTCCACATGTTGGGCAGGCTTTGTGAGCAGCAGAGGGCAGTAGTGGAATACCAGTTGCAACACGGTCATCGCCTTTCCAGTCAGCTTCTACTCTTGAGCATGTATGTCTGACCTCTGTGAGGTTTTACGCAACTTTAATGAATCTACACAGATGGTGAGTGGCGATAGAAACATTAGGGTAGTACTTAGAGTAGTACCCATAGCAGGTTTACTCCATCTCTTCGGCGTGGATGGGCAGAAGAGGAAGAAGAGGACGAGGAAATTGAGAGTCATCCTTGTCTATTGGGACTCTGGCACACATGGCTGACTTCATGCTATGCTGCCTTTCCCATGACCCTCACATTATGCGCATTCTAGCCAACACTGATTACTGGTTGTTCACCCTTCTCGACCCCCACTACAAAGAGAACTTCTCATCTCTTATTCCTGTGGTGTAAGGGACTAGCAAAATGGTGCAATACCAGGAGGCCCTTGTTGAAAAATTGCTCAAAAAATTTCCAGCTGACAACGCTGGGGGCAGAGTACGTAGATCCTTGGGCACCCGAGGAGGGGAGACGAGGGGAACACACAGCATTTCCAACAGAGGCAGGGCAACACTCTCCAAGGCATGGGACAGTTTCATGACACCCTGCCAGCACCCTCACCCTGATGAGCAGCCTAGTGACACAAGGTTTGGAAGATGGTGAAGGAGTACCTAGCTGACCGTGTCAACTTCCTCAGTGATCCCTCTGTGCCTTATAATTATTGGGTGTCTAAGCTGGACATGTGGCACAAACTTTACGCCTTGGGTGTGCTGGCCTGCCCTGCCACCAGCGTTTTGTCGGAGCGGGTATTTAGTGCCACTGGGGGCATAATAACTGAAAAGCGCATCTGTCCGTCATCTGAAAATGCTGACAGGTTAACACTTATCAAAATGAACAAGGCTTGGATTGCCCCTGACATATAGGAACTTTAAATGTGGTTTTTAGGGTGTATTGAATACACTGTATTCCCATGCACCGCTTCCTCTTCTTGTCCTCTTCCTCCTCTTCCTCCATCATATCAAACTGCTTAATAGGCTATACTCACCTTTAAATTTTTAGACGGTCACCAGCAGGCCCTCACCCATAATTTTTTAGATGGTCACCAGCAGGTCCTCACCCCTAATTTTTTAGACGGTCACCAGCAGCAGACCCTTGCCCCTAATTTTCTCGACGGTCAGATCAGCAGCAGGCACTTGCCCCTAATGTTTTAGATGATCAGATCAGCAGCAGGCACTCACCCCTAATGTTTTAGAGGGTCAGCTCAGCAGCAGGCCCTCACCCCTAATGTTTTACATGGTCAGATCGGCAGCAGGCCCTCACCCCTAATGTTTTAGATGGTCAGATCAGCAGCAGGCACTTGCCCCTAATGTTTTAGATGGTCAGATCAGCAGCAGGCACTCGCCCCTAATGAACACGGTCAGATCGGCAGCAGGCCCTCGCGCTAATGTTTTAGACAGTCAGATCAGCAGCAGGCACTTGCCCGTAATGTTTTACACGGTCAGATCAGCAGCAGGAAATCGCCCCTAATGTTTTAGATGGTCAGATCAGCAGCAGACACTTGCCCCTAATGTTTTAGAGGGTCAGCTCAGCAGCAGGCCCTCACCCCTAATGTTTTAAATGGTCAGATCAGCAGCAGGCACTCGCCCCTAATGTTTTAGACGGTCATATCAGCAGCAGGCCCGTCGCCCCTAATGTTTTACACGGTCAGATCGGCAGCAGGCCCTCGCCCCTAATGTTTTAGACAGTCAGATCAGCAGCAGGCACTTGCCCCTAATGTTTTAGACGGTCAGATCAGCAGCAGGCACTCGCCCCTAATGTTTTAGACAGTCAGATCGGCAGCAGGCTCTCACCCCTAATGTTTTAGATGGTCAGATCAGTAGCAGACATTCGCCCCTAATGTTTTAGATGGTCAGATCAGCAGCAGGCACTCGCCCCTAATGTTTTAGACGGTCAGATCGGCAGCAGGCACTCGCCCCTAATGTTTTAGAGGGTCAGCACAGCAGAAGGCCCCCACCCCTAATGTTTTACATGGTCAGATCAGCAGCAGGCACTCTCCCCTAATGTTTTAGAGGGTCAACTCAGCAACAAACCCTCACCCCTAATGTTTTTGAGTGTCAGCAGCAGGCCATCAATCATAATTTTTCAAGGGTGTGTTTAATGCCCTCCTTTATGTGTAATAAAGGGTGTATTGGAATGCCTGTTCCTTGTAATTTTTGGAAGCCCTTTCATTTAGTGCATAAGCTTTATGAGTATAGGAGTCCCTCGACATGAACAATTGTACCACAATGTGAATGAGGCCCTCCTTTATTTGATATACCGGTTGTATCGGACTGCCTCTTCCTTGTAATTTTTGGCAGCATTTGCACTTTATATACAAGTAAATATACAGGAAAGAATGTTTCCTAACAATTTTTCCTCTAAAATCAATATTATCTTTGGTTTTGGGCATATTATTGTCATTCTGTAAAAGTGGTGTAATACTCGGACAACATCGTTAACAGCAGCGACTTTGGAGTCCAAGATGCATCCAGACATCCTCCCCATGCTGTTCCCCAGTGGTGTTTCCATCATTTTCTGACCTTTTTCTGTGAACCAGACACCCTCCCCTCTTCAGAGCAGAGGGTGCCTGGTTTAGTGCTCTGGTTCTCCCATTGACTTCGATTGTGCTCGGGAGCTCTGTAGAGCACTCAAGCATCACCTAGTGTTCTACCCGAGCACCCGAGCACTACGGTGCTCGATCAACACTAGATATTACCACTTTATCTCCACTAGACCCTGTTTCTGAAATAAAATAATTATTTTAACTTCATCATGCGAGTGCTATGGATTTTACCTGTTTACGTTAGATCTATTAAATGGAATTAGCCAAAGGTGTCTGAAAATTCTGATGGATCCATGCCTCATTCATTTTTACAAATCTGATGTTTAGTACACTGGTGGATGACAAGTTTGTCCATTTTGGTGTGATGACACCACCTGCTGCACTAAAATCCCTCTCTGAGATGACACTGGAGCCAGGATGGCAAGAGCAAACTGGGCCAGTTTTGCCCACTGTGTCAATCTGCCTGTCCATGGGGTCAGGTAACATGGTATGCACCAGAAAAATGCCAAAGTCATTTAGAAACTGAAACAATTTTAAACAATATATTTTTTATCTAAAAAAAAGGATAGCTGGCCAGCAGTACAAATATCATACCGCAGAATTACATTTTGGTGAAGGTGCAGAACTATGCCTCATTTCCAAAAACAACAAGCAAGCCTGTCTGGCAAAAAGTTCAAATGATGATGTACAGAAAAATTTAATTTTTTGGATGACGAGACAGTTTTTACGGATGCCTGCCTATCAAAATGTCTGACCGATTAATTAATTTTTCAGAGAAGAATTACATTTTGTTGAAGCTGCAGAACTGCAGCACCATAGACATCTGGCCGACTGATGGCACAGAAAACAAGTACATTTTAGAGAACAATAAAATTTTGCTGAAGGTGTGGAACTGCAGAACTACAGAGACACCAGCAAACAGTTAAAATGATGGCATACAGAAGAAGTAAATTTTAGAGAAGTATTCAATTTTGTCAAAAGCATAGAACTTTGCCACAATTACTGCAACTAAGTGGTACCCTTAGCAACTTGGCCTGGTGGGAGTTCAGATTACATACAAGCTATGCTGGTCATGAATAGCTTTCTCATGGCCACACTTTCCTTTATGGTTGTCTCATGATAAAGTGAAGGACAAGGAGAAGTCTAAGTTTGAGAAGAGGCAGCTGCTGATGATGACAAGGACACTGTACTGCATAAGGATTCAGCCTGGCTACCACAAAGAACACTGGGAGAAGGAGTACAGACTTGTTCTGATTTAGAATACTGGCCAGTTCTATTTTCCCACTTGATCTGGCTATGCCACCTCACGTGCTGGAATACAGTCTTGGTACCTTTCTTTGTGTTTAAATGCCCAGATCTTGCACCAGGCTGCAGTTTTGTAAGCTGGCCTTGCAGAGAAAAACTGCCATAGAGAAAATTGCATAGAACTATAGGCAGCCAAGCTTGACTCCAAGTTTGACACGTTTTGAGCCTGCGTTCACAGTATCTGCGGCATCACCAGTTCCCAAGCCAACCACAATAGAAGCAGATCTTGCCCCACCAGTTCTTTTGGAGGTTTTGGCCTTACGTTGCTTCTCTTGATTGCTGCCACAACACTCCCTTCTCCTCTAATGCCTCTTCCTCCTCCACACCTTCCCAATCTGGTTCCCAGGTCATCTCCAACATACAATCATCATCATAGGCCTCACCCTCCCTGCCACTTTTATCAGACTGTGATATGTCATTGTGGGCTCCTTGGCCCCCTCTTGATTCCCTGCTCTGTATTTGCCCTGTGTGCTACTGTTGATACCATTGCCTCTATTGCCACAACCACAGCAACAAGTACCACTACTAAAAAGGGTCATATTTATTTTATTATAAGGCCTATTAATAAAAAGTCACAGGTTTGGTACACAAATTATTAAACAGTACTAGACAAGTGACTAAGTGTTTTTTTTGTGACTTAAAACAGAATTAAATGTCTCTCCCCTTCCACAAGTACACTGCACACTGGTATTGACAATATACAATAATATTATACTGCTCTAACTGAAACTGGTATATAACTGCTGTCATTGTAGCACAACACTTTCACTTTACACAATATAATGGGTTAACTGAAACTGGTATACTGATAGACTAAAATACACTAAAATGGACAATTACAAACAGTAACTGAATTAAACTTTTTTTTTTAAGGGGACGGTTCAGAGATTTGCAGCAAAATGTATGCTATTTATGCTAAAGGTGCTGTAAATAGGCCTATAAAAGAATCATGAACTGTTAAAACTTGAGTTTTTAAGAAAGATAAATAAGGCAGGTCATAAATATAAAAAAAATGTGATTGGTGCAGCAGAAATTTTGTGATTGCAGAATTTGCAGTTCACACATGACCTTGTAACATAGTAACATAGTTTATAAGGCCGAAAAGAGACATCTGTCCATTCAGTTCGGCCTGTTTTCCTATAAGTTGATCCAGATGAAGGCAAAAAAACCCTGTGAGGTAGAAGCCAGTTTTCCCCAATATAGGGAAAAAAATTCCTTCCCGACTCCAATCAGGCAATCAGAATTACTCCCTGGATCAACGACCCCTCTCTAGTAACTATAACTTGTAATATTATTACCCTCCAAAAATACATCCAGGCCTCTCTTGAACTCTTTTAGTGAACTTACCATCACCACCTCCTCAGGCAGAGAGTTCCATAGTCTCACTGCTCTTACAGTAAAGAATCCTCTTCTATGTTTGTATACAAGCCTTCTTTCCTCCAGACGCAGAGGATGTCCCCTCATCACAGTCACAGTCCTGGGGATAAATAGATCATGGGAGAGATCTCTGTACTGACCTCTGATATATTTATACATAGTTATTAGGTCTTTTTTCTAAAGTGAATAAGCCTAATTTTGGTAATCTTTTTGGGTACTGTAGTCCACCCATTCCAGTTATTACTTTAGTTGCCCTACTCTGAACCCTCTCCAGCTCTGCTATGTCTGCCTTGTTCACAGGAGCCCAGAACTGTACACAGTACTCCATGTGTGGTCTGACTAGTGATTTGTAAAGTGGCAGGACTATGTTCTCATCACGGGCATCTATGCCTTTTTATGATGCAACCCATTATCTTATTGGCCTTGGCAGCAGCTGTCTGACACTGGTTTCTGCAGCTTAGTTTGCTGTTCACTAAATTCCTAGGTCCTTTTCCATGTCAGAGTTACTCAATATTTTACCATTTAGTATGTACTGGTAGCTTGCATTATTTCTTCCCATATGCATAACTTTACATTTGTCAGTGTTAAACCCCATCTGCCACTTCTCTGCCCAAGCCTCCAGTCTATCCAGATCCATCTATAGCAGTGTACTGTCCTCTTCTGTGTTAATTACTTTACACAGTTTAGTGTCATCTGCAAAAATTGATATTTTACAGTGCAAGCCTTCTACAAGATCATTAATAAATATATTGAAGAGAATAGGGCCCAATTCTGACCCCTGTGGTACCCCACTAGTTACAGTGACCCAATCTGAGTATGTACCAGCTTGCTTCTAAGCAGGACCTGCCCTCAGTATGGATCAATATGCTGACAAATCAGATTGGCGAGGGGACAGAAGATGTGGTACCTCCCCTTTCACATGGTCAGTATTTGGTCAGTATTTGTAAGCCAAAAGTAGGAGTGGGTTCAAGACACAGATGAGATGCAAATATTTCCATTACATTTTATCTCTGTTTTGGAAACACTCCTGGTTTTGGCTTACAATTACTGATCAAATACTGACTGTCTGAAAGAGGCTTTATGGATGCTCAAAATACAGGCTTCATTTTTTGTAGTTCTCTGTTCTTAAATTACACCTGTTTTTCAAAACTTCATCTCTACTCATATTAAAGACCCTTCATGCCTTTTATCAGTTTAGTTGCACTCCTTTGCACTTCCAGCTCTAAGGCATCCTTTCTATGGACTGGTGCCCGGAACTAAACTGCATGTTCCAAATGAGTCCACACCAAAGCTTTGTAAAGTGGTGATATTATGTCCTTATCTTGCAGGTCTATGTCTTTTCAAATACATGACAATATCCTGCTAACCTTAAAAGCCGCTGATTGACATTGCATGCTGTTGTTTAGTCTATAATCTAAAAGTCCACCCAAATCCTGCTCTATAAAGGGTTCACCCAGTGTTACTGATCCATGTTAATTATTTTATCCAGATGCATAACTTTACATTTATCCACATTAAACTTTATTTGCAAAGTGGATGCAGGAACACTCAGGGTGTCCAAGTCAGTGTGTAGTTTATGGACGTCTTCCATAGACTGCACAGTACTACATAGCTTGGTGTCATTTGAAAAAATAGAAGCAATGATCTGTGAAAACCATGGACCAAACATAGATGGCATTTATATTTTGTCTGTGGTTTTCGAAGCCCTATATACTATAATGTACATTAAGAATCCGTTATCATGGACAAAATGGGCATGCATCAGTGGTGTCGCCACAGACCCACGGTACATGGAAAACCACTAATGTGTGAATAAAATCTATGTGATACAGTGCCTTGCGAAAGTATTCGGCCCCTGTAACTTTTCAACCTTTTGCCACATTTCAGGCTTCAAACAAAAAGATATAACATTTTAAATTTTTGGTGAAGAATCAGAATTCGGCCCCCTTGCATTAATACTTTTTTTGCGACACCTTTTGCTGCGATTACAGCTGCAAGACGCTTGGGGTATGTCTCTATCAGTTTTGCACATCTAGAGACTGAAATTCTTGCCCATTCTTCATTGCAAAACAGCTTGAGCATTTGTGAACAGCAGTTTTCAGCTCTATCCACATATTCTAAATTGGATTCAGGTCTGGACTTTGACTTGGCCATTCTAAGACCTGGATACGTTTATTTTTGAACCATTTCATTGTAGATTTTGCTTTATGTTTGGGATCATTGTTTTGTTGGAAGATAAATCTCCGTCCTAGTCTCAGGTCTTCTGTGGAGACCCTGGACAGTACACGTCCGTGATTCACTGACGAGTTAAGGAGGCCTAAGTAATGTAATGTCAATAGATTTGTCTTACCAGTCCGATGGAAGTGAAGAACTACAAGCCCTTGATTCTCCACAAACACACCAGTAGAAAATAACACACAGCATAGAATTTAATAAAGGAAATAAAGTAACCTATGGCAAAGAAATGTCCCCAAATATAAAACGATTTCAAGAAGTAAATAACTAGTGCTACACATTTCTGTGGAAAAAAATAAGTCTGAAGCATTTACGTGATGGGACAGAAGTTTAAAAAACAATCTTTACTGCTCAACAGATACATTAATATTTCATATGTACATTGTAGTCTATCAGAACATTCTGTCTGCCAGAATCTACTCTGGGAATTCCTACAAATAAAGCTATAACCACTAAGAGAAATATATAGTGCATTCAAGATCTGTCCACAGTTCTTGTTATATATCCCAGCGTCTACAGCCCTGCTCAGTACAGATTCATCAATTTAATTAATTTCATCATATTATAGTAAACTTATTTGTACTTATCGTTTGCCATATCATAGTCAAAGGAGTGATGCTAAGGCACTAATGTAACTTTTGTCATCAAAAGTTCCTTTTGAATACATTTTTGAAACTGGCATTTAAAGTTCTTTGAGAATAACAAAGGGAATCTGTCTCCAGCGACTTCCCTATCAAACCTCTCATAGACACATAGCTGTGGTTCACCTAATAAAAAACCCTGAGTTATGATACTTTTTCTTAATATGCCAATTAGGTAATTTGGTGCAATAAGGGCATTCATTACCTTTAGAGATGAGCGAGTAGTGTTCGATCGAGCCGGTATTCGATCGAATACTACGCTATTCGGCATACTCGATTTCAATCGAGTATAACGGCGATGGCGCACTTAGAATTCGTTTCCCCTCCCACCTTCCCTGGCGCTCTTTTTCCACCAATCAACATGCAGGGGGGGTATGACAGGCCCGCGGAGCACGCTGGCAGCGCGAAAACAGCGTCTACATGGATTGGCTGGAAAAACCATGTGACCTCGAATATTAAAAACTCAGCTCTTCCTGCTCGTTCGCATATGCTGCGTAAACTTAGTCAGGGACAGAGGTTGGAGAAGGGACAGATAGGTTTTAGCTGTTGGACAGGCAGGAGCGTGATTAAAAGCCCTTATCAGGGCTACTATAGTGCAGTAGAGTGATAGCTTTACTACAATATACAGTCTGCAGAGAACGGTTGCTGTATTCAGGGATAGCTGCTGGAGTAGGGACAGAGAGAGGCATTAGTCTGTTAGTACACGGCTGTGTACCTAGAAATATAAAAAAAAAGCCTTTTCATTGGCACCTGTACTTTGCGTTCTCTTGCAAAATAATTGTATATACGTAGTGTTCATACACACCGTCTGATCTGTTAGTACACGGCTGTGTACCTAGAAATATAAAAAAAAAAAATCCTGTTCATTGGCACCTGTACTTTGCGTTCTCTTGCAAAATAATTGTATATACGTAGTGTTCATACACACCGTCTGATCTGTTAGTACACGGCTGTGTACCTAGAAATATTAAAAAAAAAAGCCTTTTCATTGGCACCTGTACTTTGCGTTCTCTTGCAAAATAATTGTATATACGTAGTGTTCATACACACCGTCTGATCTGTTAGTACACGGCTGTGTACCTAGAAATATAAAAAAAAAAAAGCCTTTTCATTGGCACCTGTACTTTGCGTTCTCTTGCAAAATAATTGTATATACGTAGTGTTCATACACACCGTCTGATCTGTTAGTACACGGCTGTGTACCTAGAAATATATTTTAAAAAAAGCCTTTTCATTGGCACCTGTACTTTGCGTTCTCTTGCAAAATAATTGTATATACGTAGTGTTCATACACACCGTCTGATCTGTTAGTACACGGCTGTGTACCTAGAAATATAAAAAAAAAAAAAGCCTTTTCATTGGCACCTGTACTTTGCGTTCTCTTGCAAAATAATTGTATATACGTAGTGTTCATACACACCGTCTGATCTGTTAGTACACGGCTATGTACCTAGAAATATATATAAAAAAAAGCCTTTTCATTGGCACCTGTACTTTGCGTTCTCTTGCAAAATAATTGTATATACGTAGTGTTCATACACACCGTCTGATCTGTTAGTTACACGGCTGTGTACCTAGAAATATAAAAAAAAAAAAAGCCTTTTCATTGGCACCTGTACTTTGCGTTCTCTTGCAAAATAATTGTATATACGTAGTGTTCATACACACCGTCTGATCTGTTAGTACACGGCTGTGTACCTAGAAATATATATAAAAAAAAGCCTTTTCATTGGCACCTGTACTTTGCGTTCTCTTGCAAAATAATTGTATATACGTAGTGTTCATACACACCGTCTGATCTGTTAGTTACACGGCTGTGTACCTAGAAATATAAAAAAAAAAAAAGCCTTTTCATTGGCACCTGTACTTTGCGTTCTCTTGCAAAATAATTGTATATACGTAGTGTTCATACACACCGTCTGAACTGTTAGTACACGGCTGTGAAGGCAAAATATTGTAACCAAAATAAAATAAAATGCGGAGGGGGGCTAGCGGAATCGGACGTGGACGAGGACGGGGGCGCGGAAATGCTGTTGGTGGCCTTGTTGAAGCCAGTGGGGATACAATGCGTGCTGGTGAGGGTCAGCCAGGATCCCACTCATCCAGAATCCCTGCCTTTATGGGACAGTTAAGCAGGGGGCGGGTTACACCGCTGTTGAGGCCTGAGCAGGTTGAACAGGTGGTGCAATGGATAGCCGATAGCGCTTCCACACAGTTGTCCACCAGCCAGTCATCCACACAGTCTCACTCTGACCCTCCTTCCTCCACACCTGGCCAACAGAGTCATCCCACCATTGACCCCTCCCAGGAGCTCTTTTCGGGTCCTTTTTCAGATGTGCCGGAAGAATCCCAGGAGCTAGCAGAGGAATTTGTTTGTAGTGATGCCCAACCACTTGAGTATTCGCCATCTCCTGCTGATGTGGACCCTGAACCAGCATCTGTTATCATGAGCGATGATGATGATGAGACGCAGTTGCCATCAAGGGAGGCTGTTGGAATGTCCAGTGGGCAGGAGGAGGAGCAGAGTGAGGAAGTGGAAGAGGAGGTGGTGAATGACGAAATGACCGACTCCACTTGGCCAGGGGTGATGTCCAGCGGGGAAAGCAGTGGAGAGGTGGTGGTCTGCGCAGCACCGAAAAAGGCAGCAAGAGGCAGAGGGATGTCCAGAGGCAGAGGGATGTCCAGAGGCAGAGGGATGTCCACAGGCAGAGGGATGTCCACAGGCAGAGGGATGTCCACAGGCAGAGGGATGTCCACAGGCAGAGGACAGTCCAGACAGAGAAGTGAGGCCACAGCCAGCAGGGCCGAAGCTGTTCCCGGCAGCGGGCAGTCGCGCGAAGCTCCCCCATCGAGGCCTCGTACTTCTGTGGTGTGGAGATTTTTTAATGTTTGTGCGGATGACAAACTGAGCGCGGTTTGCACACTCTGCCACTCAAAACTGAGTAGGGGTTCTGAGAAGAGCAATCTGACCACCTCAGGCATGCGGCGTCACTTGGAAATCAAGCACTGGGCTGAGTGGGAGAGAGCAAACGCAATACAACCTGCGCAAGGTCTTCCTGCCACTGCCTCTTCCCCTTTGTTGTGTGCTGCCACTGCGGTCCAGACCTCCAGCCAGGACACCTCCACATCTGCCTCTGCCTCAGCTACTTTGGGGCCTTCTCCTTCAGCCTCCCCTTCCCCCGCATCTTCGCCTGCACCTTCACACTCCTCGTCCCATCAACTGTCCATCTCGCAGGCGTTCGACCGCAGGCGGAAGTACGCCTCGAGTCACCCCCAAGCCCAAGCCTTAAACTGCCACATCTCCAAACTGCTGGCCCTGGAGATGTTGCCATTTAGGCTTGTGGAGACGCAGGCCTTCCGCGACCTGATGGCGGCTGCCGCACCTCGCTATTCCGTCCCCAGCCGCCACTACTTTTCCCGGAGTGCCGTCCCCGCCCTGCACCAGCACGTGTCGCGTAACATCAGGCGGGCCCTGAGGTACGCAGTCAGCACAAAGGTCCACTTGACCACCGACTCGTGGACAAGCGCTTGCGGCCAGGGACGATACATCTCTTTGACGGCACACTGGGTGAATGTAGTGGAAGCGGGGACGGGGTCGCAAACAGAGACGGCCTACCTACCACCCCCGCCCAAGATTGCCAGCATGGGTTCTGATAAACCCCCCTCCTCCTCCTCCTCCTCTGCCTTAACATCGCCCTCAGCCGCTAGCTGGAAGCGTTGCAGCACTGGCACGGGGAGACGTCAGCAGGCGGTGCTTAAGCTCATCAGCTTGGGCAACAGGAAGCACAGCGCCCCAGAGGTGAGGGACGCCATATTGCAGCAGACGGAGATGTGGCTGTCGCCGCTGCAGCTAGGACCAGGCATGGTCGTGTGCGATAACGGCCTTAACCTGGTGGCGGCTCTGGAGCTTGCCGAACTCAATCACGTACCATGCCTGGCCCACGTTTTTAATCTGGTAGTCCAAAAATTTCTAAAGACTTACCCCAACCTGGCAGAGCTACTGGTGAAAGTGCGGCGCTTGTGCGCTCACTTTCGGAAGTCAACTGTAGCTGCTGCTAGCTTAAAAAAACTCCAGCAACGCCTCCATTTGCCTGAACATCGGCTGTTGTGCGACCTGCCGACTCGCTGGAATTCCACCTATTCCATGTTGGCCAGGGTGTGTGAGCAGCAGAGAGCATTGATGGAGTACCAGATTATGAATCCACGCGTGCCTCCAACTCAGCTCCCTCAGTTTGCCAACCACGAGTGGCCATGGATGGCAGACGTATGCGATGTACTGCGTATCTTTGAGGAGTCCACCAAGAAGGTCAGCAGCGAGGACGCTATAGTGAGCGTAACCATCCCGCTCCTATGCGTCCTTAAAGAATCGCTCATCGCAATAAGGGAGAACGCATTGCACGCAGAGGAGACGGGGGTAGGAGGAGACGCAACGGAGCTACACAGTCAGACCACACTTTTGTCTGCTTCACGGTGGCAGTTGCAGGAGGAGGAGGATGAGGAGGAGGAGGACGACGTGGAGGTGGCTGTGGAAGAGGAGGAGGATGCTGGCGGCGAGGGTAGCAGTCAGGCTGTGTGCGTCCCATTGGTTCAGCGCGGATGGGGCGGAGAGGAGGCGGAAGAGGAAGAGGAGGAAATGGCAAGTGATCCTTCTGGTGGGGGCAGTGACGTCATGCCTATTCAGAGTCTGGCACACATGGCTGACTTCATGCTGGGCTGCTTTTCCCGGGACACACGTGTTGTCCGGATAGTGGAGAACAAACTGTACTGGGTCTTCGCACTCCTGGACCCCCGGTATAAAGATAACGTCTCCTCTTTTATTCCGGTAGAGGAGAGGACGAATTGATTGCTGGAATACCAGAGGGAACTCGTGCAGAACATGATGGAGATTTTCCCACCCACCATCGCTGGCTGCAGAGAGGAGAGGGTCTCCCAGAGTCCCACAACATCCATCAGGCCCACAGCCACCAGGGGAACACTCTCCAAGGTGTGGGACACGTTCATGGCACCCCCTCGTGCAACTTCCATCACTGCGGGGCCCGCTATCAGCAGGAGGGACAAGTATCGGCGGATGTTGCGGGAGTACCTGGCAGACCGTACCCCTGTCCTCCCCGATCCCTCGGCGTCCTACACTTACTGGGTCTCCAAGTTGGACACGTGGCTGGAACTGTCCCTGTACGCCTTGGAGGTGCTTGCCTGCCCTGCCGCCAGCGTGCTATCAGAAAGGGTGTTCAGCGCAGCCGGGGGCATTATAACCGATAAGCGCAGCCGCCTGTCAACCGACAGTGCCGACAGGCTGACGCTAATCAAAATGAACAGCAAGTGGATTGACCCGGACTTTGCTTCTCCAACAGTGGAAAGCAGCCAAAAGTGAAGTGCCATCTGTATGAAGTGCCATTTCCTCCTCCACCTCCTCCTCCTCCTCCTTTACCGCCTTAGAATTGCTCCGTAAAAAAAAAAATATATATATTTATGGCTCACCTCTTGGGCCTACAAACAATTTTTAAGAGGTCTCACCTCTTGGGCCTCCACATAATTTTTAAGAGGTCTCACCTCTTTGGCCTCCACATAATTTTTAAGAGGTTTCACCTCTTGGGCCTCCACATAATTTTTAAGAGGTCTCACCTCTTGGGCCTACAAACAATTTTTAAGAGGTCTCACCTCTTGGGCCTACAAACAATTTTTCTCATGCCTCACCTCTTGGGCCTACAAACAATTTTTAAGAGGTCTCACCTCTTGGGCCTCCACATAATTTTTAAGAGGTTTCACCTCTTGGGCCTCCACATAATTTTTAAGAGGTCTCACCTCTTGGGCCTACAAACAATTTTTAAGAGGTCTCACCTCTTGGGCCTACAAACAATTTTTCTCATGCCTCACCTCTTGGGCCTACAAACAATTTTTAAGAGGTCTCACCTCTTGGGCCTCCACATAATTTTTAAGAGGTTTCACCTCTTGGGCCTCCACATAATTTTTAAGAGGTCTCACCTCTTGGGCCTCCACATAATTTTTAAGAGGTCTCACCTCTTGGGCCTACAAACAATTTTTAAGAGGTCTCACCTCTTTGGCCTCCACATAATTTTTAAGAGGTCTCACCTCTTGGGCCTACAAGCAATTTTTCTCATGCCTCACCTCTTCGGCCTACAAACAATTTTTAAGAGGTCTCACCTCTTGGGCCTACAAACAATTTCTATTATGGCTCACCTCTTGGGCCTTAATACAATTGTTAAGAGGTCTCACCTCTTGGGCCTCCACATAATTTTTAAGAGGTCTCACCTCTTGGGCCTACAAACAATTTTTAAGAGGTCTCACCTCTTGGGCCTACAAACAATTTTTATTATGGCTCACCTCTTGGGCCTTAATACAATTTTTAAGAGGTCTCACCTCTTTGGCCTCCACTTAATTTTTTCGAGGGCTCACCTCTTGGGCCTCCACATAATTTTTTCGAGGGCTCACCTCTTGGGCCTCCACATAATTTTTCGAGGGCTCACCTCAAGCTAACTTTGCGCACTCATTAAAATATTTTCACAACAAGGACCTAAGAGCCCTCGATGGGAGAGCTTTGTGTGGGGGCCTGTTATAGGGAAGAGATGCGGCCCTGCGGGCTCTAGCCTGCCTTCTCCATGAGCCTCTGCCCAGCCCACGGCCTCTTCCTGCCTTTTGCGGTCCTACGCATCCCTCAACATCCCCACTGCTTTACCTGCTAGACATGACACTGGGCCAGGTCGGGTCACTGACTTCGTCATACTCAACCACCTCCTCTTACACTGCCTCACTTTGCTACAACAGCCTCCCTTGCTGGCAACTGTGTCTCATCATCGTCCCTAATCATTTTACACTTTAGTGCCCGTTCCACACCACCATCAGCTAGAGATGGAGCTTGCTCCAGTGTTTGGGCATCAGAACAAACAAAATCCTCAGATAGCTCCTGCGTGGGTGGGAACACTGGGTTGATAACATTGGGCAGGGTGGGAGGAAGGAGGGTCAGAGTGAGGTCCCTGCAGTTTCTGCAGGCGATCGACGAGACTGGACTTTGTGGACTTGACTGGGTGGTGGACAGATTTAAAAGGAGAATCTAGAAGGAGAAGGAGGGGTTTGCCGAGCTGTCTGTAAGGGTTGCGGAAATCCAGACAGAAACAAGGCCCAAAACTTGGGTGGGGGTAGCAGGTTTGCCCGTCCCCGCCTCCACAACATTCACCCAGTGTGCCGTCAGGGAGATGTAGCATCCCCGGCCTCAAACCAAAGTGTTGGTGGTCAAATGGCCTTTTGCAGTAACCGTGTTACTTGGGCGTGGATGATGTTTTGGGACATGTGCCTGGGCAAGGCAGGGATGGCACAGAGGGAAAAATAGTGATGGCTTGATTGCTTTCCCCCTTGCCTATGCCATCTGTGGTTGTCATAGGCAACGTGATTTTAAGGGGTGCAGAATTTTATCTTCTTTTTTGTCTAGTTTGGCTTGTGGTCCATGGCAATGTAGAGGAAAGAAGGTTTCCTTGTATGGTCTCACTTTACAGAGAGGTTAGATTGTCTTTGGAGTGTATTGTTGAGAGGCTGTGATAGTGGCGTAATAGTGCGACTTGGGCGCGTTATATGCACCCAGACATGCTTCCCCTGCTGTCCTAGTTGCATTCCAGCAGTGTTGGCATCCTTTTCTGAGGTTTCAGGGTGGACTTGGTGACCTCCAAGTGGTCGAATTGAGATTTCCAAGTGGCGAGCATTTTTTTCCCATAGACTTTAATGGGATTCGATATTCGGTCGAATAGTCGAATTTCACGGTCTATTCGAATCGAATTTCGAACTTTCGAATATTTCACTACTCGCTCATCTCTAATTACCTTTGTTCTTGTTGCACCCCAAGTCCGTTTCTTTCCTGTGGCCAGCTCCTCTCTCACTGATTTGCCACTGCCTGGTGCTGTCAATCAAAGCAGCCAGGGAGGGGTTAGCCACAGAATGGGGTGGAGCCTGGGTGCAACAAAAGAAAAGCAGTGACTTAATCAGGTGAACCACAGCAATGCGTTTAGGTCACTTGTGACAAATTTTCTTTAACCACCTAACTGTCCTGCTCAGGTAGAAGGGGAAGGGAGGGGGGCTGCTTTAGCTGCTCATATCTCCTGATTGGTAGCAGCTAAAGACATGGGTCTGGTCTTGTTTAAAAGACCTAAATGACAGCATTAGTAGAACATCAGCATGAGATATCGCTGTTAGAAATTAAGTTAGGAATAAACCCGGTTTGCTTTTACTTTTACTTTCAGCTGCATTCTGTCATGTTCTAGGGGTCAACAGACCCCTGAACATCTACCGAGCATACTGAACCAGACAAGACAAGGAAAAAGCCAAAGCAAATACTTTATTAAAGCGAGCTTGAAAAGCAACAGTGTCAGGAACTACACTGTGATGCAGACACGGGGAGTACACACATTCACAGGCTACAGTTCACACACTAGAAGGCCGCTGCCAGAAAGCAGCAGCAGACCCAAGCAACCAGCATACACAGGGGAAAGCCTGCAGCCGGTACACGAGAGCACATGCAGCCAACCTGCACAGCAACCAGTGAACTGAACTGTGACACATTAGTTGCCTCCTAATTTCTAACAGTGATATCTTCTCATGTACTGAAAATAATACTGATACTGAAAATTAAAAATAACATCACCAAAAATTCTTCACATTCTTTGTCACAGTTACAAACATGACAAACAATAGGTCATCTTCTGATGACACATTCCCTTTAAAGAGCATGTGGTAAAAAATTTAAAAAAATAAAAAGAAACGGTTGTAATTTCCCCCAAAATAAAAATATATAACATTAAATGCTAATGTAAATATACCTTAACATGGGGTATGCTGTTGGAAAGTAAAGGCTCCATCCTTAAGGGTTTAAACTAAGAAAAACGTTAATAAATATCTAGTCTGCTGTACTCTAGTTGGTGGCTCTGAAACAAACTACAAGCATTTATTCTTAATGAAGTTAACAGTATTCCTGCATTACTTGGAAGCCCTAATTACTACAAGAAAGTAAATGCAAAACTGATAATGCCCAAGTGAGAAGTACGATTTGTTTATGCTTTTTTTCTGAAACCTCTGAGGTTTACTGAAGTATTTTTCATGCAGTTTCATTAATTAACTCACTTGGATTGTTCAGTTCTTGCTGAAGAAAGGTTTCATGGAAATGTTCAGGTATTGTAAGATTATAATAGCAGAGTTCACAATGCTGCGAGTGGCATTAATAGATTTAAAGTGTGTACTTGGGGTTTGAATGTACAATTTACATTTTAAATAATTGGAACTATTACATTACCAGTAGATTAGAACATTATATAGATTAGTGTTAGGAAATAAGCATGGTATTTTTTCCAGTCAGTAGCGAAAAAAGAAATGGAGCTAGTAAAAAGTCAGTTGGCATCTATTACAGAGTTCATGTAATTGGAAATTAACAGAATTAAAGATTTGGCAAAAAAGTTGGAAGTCTGTTCATTTAAAGAACTTATGCTATATCTGCTAGACCCCATACTGACAGTACTTCACAATTTACGTCTGTTTGTGGCTTAGCATAGAGTCATTCATGAGCAAAGCTGGGGCTTTTCCAGTATGTTTGATATTGATGGCCTATTCTCAGGGTAAACCACCAATATCGGATTGGCAGGGGTCCACCACCCAGGATCCCTGCTGATCAGCTGTTTTGGAGTAGCATCAACACTGGAACCACAAAGCTCCATCTATTTTGTAGTGTCCAGAACTGGTTATTGCTGTACTGCTCCCAGCCACCTGCAGTGTCCCTTAGTTTCAGTGCCTACATCTAGCGCAGCACTGGAGCTCCTCAAAACAGCTAATCAGCTGGGTGCAGAGTGTCTGACCCCACTGAGCTGATATTTATGGGATATTCTGATCTTAGTCAATTAATATCAAAATACTTGTTAAATCCTTTAAAAAAATACTGTGGGAACAAGTGATACAGTGTATTACACTGCCTAAGCGGGTGCTGCATGATGTTTGAATTGAAAAATCATCAATGAGAGAAACCCAGTGTCATGCCCCACCCCTGAGGTTCTTCATTCATAAAGTATATCAGTGTTGCTTGAAGTATTTTATTAAATTGGTCCTGCCAATAATGCCAAATGCGTGGCCTCCCATAGACATGTAAGATATGGCTAAATATGGAGGTCTGTTTAATAGGGGAGACATAAACAACAATCCTATAAGCAATTCTACAACAGCTTATGTTCTCGCAATTTATATATTGGGCATATTGAAATCCAACATGCCTGTTTTCACTTTTGAGGATAGCCCCATACATATTGCATTTAGAGATGAGCGAATCATCCAAAATTCGCTTCGCCGAATATTCAAACTTTTTATAAGATTCGTATATTCTACGAATCTATTCGGTAAATCTGCGTACAAATCATACGTTATTATGTGGTGTTTTGCGAAGATTCCCTCACTAATAACAAACGTTCAGTTTTAAAAGGTACGCAACTTCTGTGAACACGTATGCATGAGTGTACAAATTGCGTACGAAAATGACGGGCTTTGTTTGAATGGTGGAGCAGGAGGAACGCTCTGAGTCTGACCCCTGGCTACATATGGATACTGTATCAGCAGATGACAGCAGATCATCCAGCTGTGACTGAGATGAGTGTGCCATCCACTCCACTACCTCATCCACTTTTTCCTACACTACAATTTTACGCCTTGGTGGGTTAGCCTGGTGGAACACTGGCCAAGTATTGTGAATTCTACAAGTAGAAGCTCCGGCTACAGGTCCTTTAGCACTGCTGCCCTGTGCCACCTTGTCCTCTCCCAGAACAATTACACCCCAATTTTAACAAAACAGGTCTCAGTCTCTCAGAACTACACACACAGTGCTTCTGCTCAGTCACAGCACAACTGATGGGTCACTGGCTTACCGAGCCTGAGCCAATCAGAGCAAGCCCTGCCCACTAGGTCAGGTGACCGTTTCCTTCCCAGGCTTTTGCCGAACGAATAACGAACTAACAGTAAAAGTTCGCTAATTAATTGAATTCGTACGCAACAGCGTATAGAGTAAATTATACGAAGCAATAGCGTACAATTTGTCGGACAAGTATGTAGCGAATGCGTAGAAATCCTTAAGAACAGTTTCGAATCTAACGGAATCCAACCGAATCTCAAAAAATTCGGATTCGCTTCGCAGCGGAAAATTTCCAAGATTCGTATTGAATCTACGAAGTGGTGAATAGATTCGCTCATCTCTAATTGCATTATCCAAAATTTTCCATAAATTATATCATACGGCATATGGTTAGCTTTACAGAAGTCAATGGAAATTAGCTTTTTTGTTAGCATCTGTATTCATAAACCCAGTTGGCCAGATTTTCTGCAGTTGTGCCAGTTTTTTAGAATAATGGCATTTACCTCACTCTCCAACGTACCTGCTTTCGGGACTGTGCTAAAAGCTATAATGCAATTAGAAGTAATGTAACCAGCTATTCCTATGTATGGGATGAGAGAATCTGGGAAAACTCACCATGGTTTAGCCAACAGGCAAATGTTATAGAACCATATTTTCATCATATTAGATTATGGTTTTAGAATTACAGAGATGTAGTTCAGGATTTCAGCCTCCATTGTCTTAAATACATAAATTAAAGTTCCTTAATTAAATTAGCCCATCTGCAATATTTCAGTGATGAAAATGTTCATAGATTTCACTGCCAATCCAAGGGGATCAATGCTGCTCATTTTCACATCAGAAACACTGTACACAGACACATCAGGTATGTGAATACAGTTGCTAAGAAACAACAGCAGGAATCTTAAACTGCTGCCAAGGAAATCTACTGAACAATAAGAAACAAAGCAGCTTGTTGATACATAGCAGCCTAATTTCACATGATGATGATGATAATTATTATTATTATATATTAATTGTTCTTATATTTTGTTGTCAGCAAAATTGGACCAAATATTCAATATGCCAGGTTTTTCTTAAAGTGTATCTCTTTTCTCTTGGTCAAAATTTATATTAAAATGCATAAATTTATTTTATACTGTTAGGAACTTATTTATTTATATTCTGGAAGGAGCTTATTTTTCATACTTGAAAAGGTTACTTGGTTTAAATTGTCTCTTTTCTGTAATGGCCATTTTGATATAGGATAATATATAGTTTATGATTGCTGGGAGTGGAGCTAGAAGTTGTGGTGGTACTGGGCGGTGGCTTTATTTTGGTAAATTTTCTTTATTTTATTTTTTTTATTTTACACTTTGGGTGGCATTTAACATTATATTTTTATTGCTGGTTTCTACTGTAATGGGGGATGATATATTAGCCCCAGTTATGGGAGAAGGCGGAATTCAGTCCCATAAGAAGTTATAGAAGGCTATTCAGCCTCACTAAAAAGCTGATTTTAGTCATCTGAGACCCAGCAGCTTGTGTAGATACTGGTCACAAGCAATTGCATGATAGCTAGGAACTGGTTTCTAATCAGTATATACAGTGCTTATTGAGTGCTGTGCATGCAGCTATGGGGAAGGCAGACATGGTAAAAAAAAAAAAAAAACCTCCCTGCCTTCTCTATGGGGGGTCCTGCTGTAACTGACAGCGGGCTCCCTACATCTGAGGCTGGATGCTTAGGGAGATCCTTGCAGAGATAAGTGTGGAACTCTTAGGCTACTTTCACACTAGCGTTAGCACGGATCCGGCACCTAAAGGGTGCCAACGGATCCGTGCTAACGCTATACATGTGTGGAGCCGGAGCAGCGCTCCGGCCCCACACATGACACACATTAAAACAAGACACAGACATACATACAAACAAACATACAGACATACATACAGACATACATACATACTCACATACTCCCGGGACGCCGGCAGAACGTCTTCACGCGCCTCCTGCGCGCAGTGATGACGATTCCCCACAGCGCCCTCTGCTGGGCGCAGTGGGGAAATGTCATCGCAGCGCGCAGGAGGCGCGTGAAGACGTTCTGCCGGCGTCCCGGGAGTATGTGAGTATGTATGTATGTCTGTATGTTGTATGTATGTCTGTATGTTTGTTTGTATGTATGTCTGTGTGTATGTATGCCGGATCCGGAATGACCCCCCATTGGAAATCAATGGAGGACAGATCCGGATTACTGGTGTGTCCACACCAAACGGATCCGTCCCCATTGACTTGCATTGGGGGTCATTCCGGATCCGTCTTGGTGCGGATGCCTGGACCGGAGAGCAAACCGCAGCATGCTGCGGTTTGTCCTCCGGTCTGAAGATGGAACGGAATGCTTTCAGGAGCATTCCGTTGTCTTCAGTTCAGTTTTGTCCCCATTGACAATGAATGGGGACAAAACTGAAGCGTTTTTTTCCCGGTATTGAGCCCCTATAACGGAACTCAATACCGGAATTTAAAAACGCTAGTGTGAAAGTAGCCTTAGACATTTATAGTCAACAGGTGGTGTACAATTGATATATTGTAGACAGGATTAGTAAATCCACCTCATTAGGGATTGTATCAAATTGGCTTTTTTAATTTCCACCCCTACCCAACAAGACCAACAGTGACGTGTCACTTAGGGACACATCATTGCTAAGGATAGTAGCTTCAGCTGCCCCCATGCGGGGACTGAAAGTGAAGTACGGTTGGAACCTAGTGGCAGGAAGCAGGTAAATATGTTTCCCTTCACATGCGGGTGGATTTTTTTTTTAAGCAATTAATATTGGATAACCCCTATAATATTCATAGAAAGTAATAATAATAAAAAAACAATGTGGCTATTTTTCTTTTTCATTTCAGCAAAACTAGGCCATTGAAAATTAAATACAAAATACTGTCAACACAGCAGTCAACACAAGACCTATATAGATAATCCATTATTAGTTTACTGTTGCTGTCAGGGGAAGATATTATCTGAAGGATAACCATCATGATAACAGTAGGCATAGAATTGAGATAACAGTATGCTGTGCTTAAAGGAAATGTGTCATCAGAAAATGATCTATTAAGTCATGCTTTTATGTTAAGCATATTTTTAAATACTTTTTGGTGTTTTTTTATTTGCCATACTGTTATCTATATTTTTGTTTGGATGGATGGAGATAGCTAGATAGATAGTGGGCAAGAGCAGCTAAAAGATCTGAATTTTTGGTACTTGTTGAAACAATGTTGAACGATGCTCAATACCAGGGAGATCCCAAAGCCTGATGAATGGTTTCATATGTCATTAATTTTGGTTAATTATTGCATTTGATTAATGGACTTTTTTTTTATAATGCATGCTAATTGTCTTGAGGGAAGATTCGGAAATAATTTCAGGAACTCATCTGAGCTCATTGTTCCCATAAGAATTTGTTGTATATTGCATGAAAGCTTCCTTGAGCCGTTGCCACTGTTGGCACAATAAATAACAACTTTATATTGAATAATTGGACAGCAGCCCTTCTGTTTTTCTGAATACACTGAGAAGAGCTACTGGCTGGCACTGAAGTCAGTCACCAGGGAGTGCAAGATGAATCACAGCTAGTTTCTTGCAACACACTTAGTAAATATATCAGTGTGTGTGTCAAAATAAAAAATACTGGTTTAAAAACTTGTAATATTAAAAAACAACAATGATGTCTTTTAAGATAAAATAAAGATTGCCAATTTGAGCAAAACTAAAGTATCTACAAAATGTGATCAGAAAAATGGATCATCACCTATATACTATCATAAGTGTAAAATGATTACCTTAAAGTAGGGGTGCACAAACTGCAACCCGGTGGTGACATACAGCCCTTGATACCATTCTGTCATGCCCCCAACCATCTGGTGACAGACATGTATGTCTATGTCTTGTGGCTACTCACATGTATCTTTCATGTATTTTCAGATTAGATGGGCGTGCTAGAAGTGTAACTAGACATTTATGATATACTGTATGTTCAATATGCCCAAAATATAGTATTTCAGTTGGTAATACTCCTTTAAGTATTATTTTTGGCCCTTAAAATTGGTTAAGGCTGACAATGTGGCCTCAACCAGAAAAGGTGGTGCACTCCTGCCTTAAAGGGACTGTGTCCCTTATAGTTTTTTTCTGCCCATTAACCACAGATAAAATACATATCCTTCTTTTCTAATCTGTTTATATTATCTGATGGTAGATTACTTTTTATTATTCTATTTCCTGAGCATGATTATGGGCGCCATCATCTTGCCTGACCTATTGTTAACAGCATTTAGAGATGCTTTACATCCTCCACCATGAACCATAGACATAGTCTTCTAGGCATGCTCTGTACAAAGATGGAGTACATAAACTGTGACAATCATCCACTGTGAATAGTTCATCCTGTGTTTTCTATACAGAGGTGTTATTTGTCATTGTATCCCATCCTGTAATGATAAGGAGATGACTGCTGAAAAGTGATCTCTACAGATCATGAAGAGATGCCTATTACTAGGCTAAGTGGCCAGTGCAAACACTATAGGCATTTGAGATTTTTAAAATATAGATCCTAACATGAAAAATTAAAAATGTCCTCACAAAAATTCTTTCAAAGTATGTTTAACATAAAAACTTGATTTAAAGCTTTTAATATAAGCTTTGTCATAATAGTCTATGAAAATTCATACTGTGTGCAAAGGAATAAAAAGCAAGAAAAATATTTACCTGAAATCTGAAAGAACTTTCACTATGAATAAAGTATTTGTACGTGGTTCAAAGTATAACCTGCTATTAGTGTACTGCACTGTGTTCACTTACGCAGATGACTCAAATTGAATTTTCTGCAATATTTTGAAAATTAGAAAAGCTTTTAGAACATGTCAAATGTTGAGCTGGATTTTCATAGATACGTAAAGAGGTAAACTATTCTGTTTTTCAATAAATAAGCCTCTGTGTTAAAAGAGAATATATGCCCTTCATTCTGTAACAATCTGTTCTTAAAGAAATTGGCAGTATGGTTTTAAAATAAAATCTGACTCTTAACATGCTTTAGCATTGTGATGTTGTAAAATTGTGCATCTTTTAGTTCTTGGAGCAATGAAACAATTAAGGAGGTCTTGGAAGAAGTTTTACAGTAATTGATAGATATGTTCTTGATCAAATTAATTTAGCAAGCTCTGCTTGGACCCTGGTTATGGAGTTACTTTTATATTGATATTGTCATATGACGCCTTAGGGATATTGTGAGATCGTGTTTAATGCATAAATATTTTAAAAAATTCACAGTGGTCTTAGATCCTCATGTGCAATACCACTGTGAAGCCTTTCCCATTAAAGCTCAGCTGTTTGTAATTTTGTTACCATTGCTTGTAATGCCCCAGATATAAGTGAGATGCATCTTGATTCTTGTTAACTATTCCTAAAAGCTAGCTAGCTCACATTACATTTTCCAGCAAAGATAAATCAGAATCAGCGTCAGTGCTGCAGTAATCACAGGACTTTAATAGGTAGCACGTACCTGTTTGGATAACATATTCAAGTTGTTGTTTTTTTTTTTTTGTTTTTAGCTTTATTTGTCACATTTTCAATCTCTCTCTATTTCTCAGCAGGAAGAAAGTAAAGTGCTGCAGTGAGTTGTGTCTTCTGTTCTGCCCCATACTGAAGTGAAGTGTGCAGTCTACAAGTGATGGAAGCTAATAAACACTATAAAGCTTTTATATACGATACATTACAATTTTTAAGAACAGTTTGTAGATGGTGAGATCCTGTGTAATCCTCAAGATTGAGATTGAGCAGGGGCGTAGCTATAGGGGGTGCAGAGGTAGCAGTCGCTACCGTGCCCAAGAGCCTGAGGGGGCCCAAAGACCCATGTGCTGCATAAGAAGACACCAGCATTATAGAAAGTGCATGATGGTTAAGATAAACATCTGGCTGAAGGGAAGGGGTTAGGTCAAGAATTTGGCATTGGGGGAATGGCATTTCAAACAGGAAGCACGAAGGCTATGTGCTACCCTGCCCCTTGCCATAAAGCACTGAGGGAAGAGGGGCCCAAGCTGAACTCTTGCACCAGGGCCCATGAGCCTTGAGCTACACCCCTGAGATTGAGATTACTGCTTATCATCACCATAGGTTTCCTAACAAATTATTTTATTTATGCACACTGTTTGCAAAAGAATCTGTTATCTCCTTTTTCAGCATGATGTCTAATATTTTTGTCTTTGATGTACTTTTCCTGAACTCTGAAGTCTATTAGTAGTGGAAGACGTCTTTGACATTTATATGCCTTAGAGCTACTAATGCCCACCCCTGCCCTTCCACCACTGATTGACAGAGTAGGAAGAGCGCTATCAATCAATGTCAGTAGGGTTTCAATCAACAGTGGGTAGGACTGGCTAGCCTCTATGATGAGGGAATCCTTGATATTTATGAGCTGCAAAACTAGCCCTACCCAGCATTGATTGGACCCTTTCTCCATATGAACTGAAAGAAAGCTTTCAATCAGAATTGTCAGGGTTTGGTTGGGTGGGCAATCTATGATGCACATGAATATCGAGGACTTCTTCCTCAACTGATAAACTTAATACTTCAGGAAAAGTACATCAAAGGCAAACATATAGATACTGCACAAAGCTGAAATCGCATGCCAGTTACTACCTTAGGCTGTCCTCATAAAGAACAGAGAGGGCCGCTGAACAGGACAGATTATCCTTAATATTGTGGGCTGATAAGTGATAGGATTAGAATTGACAGAAAGGATATGAACATACCGTATTATGCCAAAGCCAATGTAATGATTAACAACATTTTAAGTGAAATACCAAAATATACAGTAACTTAAGCCTAGTGTTACTCAGGATACAGAGAATGAAGAAATCATGTGTCATATTATGCCAGGTTCAGAAACATATTTTCATTGGAACAGTTTATAAGAATTGAAACAATATATAATTTGACAGTGATGGGCTGTGGGACACAAAACTCATCACTCTTCCTATTCTGATGAATAAATTGCAAAAATGAACCACAGAAATGGAGACGGAGCTGATCTCCTGCAGTACATAATTTACAACTTGCCACTCTGAATATTATATGCTACATCACATACATCAGCCCCTGTGACTTATATTGTTTTTAGCAAATATCTAGACTTTCTTTAATTTGTTCAAGTTCTTTTTCTTAACTCAACGCATAATTCACCATCAATATGAACACAGGTGCTACTCGCAGACTAAATCTCGACTTTAGTTTCACCTCAAGCTGACAGCTCATCTGTTAATTATTCTACAATAAGTCCTATTTCCACAGTTAAAGAAATTGGACTGCTCTGTAAAGCTTTCTATGACAGTGATTTGTTTGTAAATCAGGATTATACATTATAGATCTTGCTGAGAGTTGCTCTGAAACCCTATAATGAGTAGAAGATCACTGTACAAACTCATGCTATGTGCTATCTTTGCACATATCTATATACCAACCCTTATACCATTCATATCTGTAAAACTGGCCAAAACAGCAGTCTATCATGCAATCTATGTATCCACAAGAATGAAAGGTCTATGATGTTCAAATCCAACTTGCATGATCCTTCTTTCCCTGTTATCTTCCATCAGGGTAATCAGGCCAACTCCATTCACATACGATAGTTAGGCAGTCCTGCCAAAATCCTGCACACTAAAGGTATTCACTAGTGATGATCGAGCACTAAGGTGCTCATATGCTCGGGTGCTCTGGCCGAGCGCTCAGGGGTGCTCGAGTGCTCGGCCGAGCACCCGAGCATAATTGAAGTCTATGGGAGTAAACCAGGCACCCCCTGCTCGGAAGAAAAAAATAAATAAAAAAAACACACAGACACATACTTACCTTCCCTGGTAGCTCCCGACCTGCTCCAACAGGAAGACGGCGTGCAGAGTGGTAATTTTTACCACAGCGCCACCTGCTGGACGGGAGGAAGGAGCTGCATGGAAAGGTAAGGACACCAAACGGATCCGTCATGAGGGACGAATCCGTTTGGTGTGGCCGAACACCGAGTGCACCCGAGCGTGCACTGAGCATGCTCACTCAACACTAGTATTCATGTATATTAGATAAACGTTGGCTGAAATTAACAATTTTGGCAGAACTACCATATAGGTATGAGAGTGTCCTGACTCCCCTGATGACAGATATCAGGTAAATGGAGGATCATCGAAGTTGAACTTCAACATGATAGATATGTTCTTGTGAGTACTTAAGTTCCATGGTAGACTATTTTTTGGGTAGAATTTTAGATATGAATTGTATAATGGTTGCATTTGGGTATGGGCAAAGGTAGTGGATAGGGTAAGTGTATTAAAGTATTAAGTGTATTGTGTATTAAAGATACAAATCATTGTAATAGAAAGCTATACACTGCTGTCAAATTTCTTTAAATGTGGAATCAGGGATTAAGCTAACCATACATATTAGTCTAAGGGCTCATGCACACAAATTTGTGCAGTCAGTGCCCATGCAATTGGCGGTCCACAATGCACGGGCACTGACAGTAGGGCCCCCGCATTCGGAACACGGACCTATTCACTTGAATGGGGTCCGCGATCCACATCCGACGGTCAGCACCACAAAAAAGTAGTACATGCACTACTTTTTTGCGTAGTGCTTCTGTGTTGTTCCAATCTGTGCCGGCAACGGCCGTGTACATGAGCCCTAAAGGTGATCAAACTGGAAAATTTTAATCAAAATGTTTGTCCATTGGGGGAAATTTAGCAATGAATGATAGTTTTAACAGATCAATGACGATAATCTCTGAAAAGGTGTCAGCCATGTTTGAAATTTTAGTCCGATAGTCAGACAAACTATTGCTTGTTCAAAGAAAGACCATTCATGGATGAATGATTGTTCTTTGAAAGAATAAGAATGTTCCAAGGAAATACCTTTATCCACTTCCCGGTTTCATTGAATCTGTATGGACCAGTTTGAACAACTGTATCAGCCAATATGGACTACAATGTTTATGGCTGTAAACAATAATTCACCTGATGATTGTTCAAATGCTGTTCAGTCTTGAAACAACTTGTAATGTGTATGGACACCTTTACTGAGCTGCTGGCATGTGGCCAAAGTTGCATGTAGCCCTAGTCTAAAACACATTTGGGGAATTTATCAGCACTGCACTCCAGATTTCTGTCTTCTAAAAGTCACAGAATAGGGCTTTGTGACTTTTGGGCTTATTTGCGCATTTTCACATTTTGAATTTTTACACCACTCAGTTTTGGAAAGCGGGTCTGAAAGTGGGCATGGTTAACCCATCAAGCTAATTTAAGCCAGATTTATCAACTCAAAAAGTCGCCAAATTGTTGAAATCTTGCTCTAGCAATGAGGTGGTGAGTAATATCACAAGTCAGAAGTGTTAGACTTAGAGATGCAGAAGCATGACGTTTATCAAACATCTTGCGATATTTGATAGATTTGGCACAAATTAGAGCAACAAAGACCCCTGCAAAACTGACTTGAAAAAATGTCCTCATGATAAATTCCTCCCATTGCACTATACCAGGTGTCATTCATGTTTTGTTCTAGCATTTCTATCTTTTCCTACACAAGTGCCACATGCAACAGATAAACTCCACCCAGAGTAGGACAGGTTTAGTTAAAAATAGTATAGTAAGCAACCCAACCAAAATACAGTTTAAGACATTTTACGTTTTCATTGTACTTAATGATCACTCAACTCCCTTAGGGAGATGATTATTGCAGAAATGATCAATTACCTAAGGTTTCTTTCTTTACAGAGCACTTATATAACCATTCCTGACATGCATGTTTTAGTAAATGCTTATATTCCCCAAATTCTGGAGCATTTTATCATATAACGTTGCATTGTGTCATTCCTCTGTTTTTCTTTCTGAATATTTATGAATAAATAGACAACTGGGTGTTACCAGATAGACATTTGTCCCTACAAAGACTCACACCGTCCAATCAGGGAGTATGTGGGTATGATATGCTAAAAGGGTTTTAATGTGAAAATCCATGCACAAATATATAATAAAGTGGTGTCAAAAAACATTAAAATATGTTCCAGCTAAACATGAATGTATATATTTTGTCTCAAAGGAAATTTTTGGTGTTGATGTCCAAAACGTAGCCGGTGTTCGTGATAATGAACGAGACTCCTCCATGCTCCATGCTAGTTATGCAACTAAATTTTGGACATCACCATCAAATATTTCCTTTGAGACAAAATATATACATTCATGTTTAGCTGGACTATTTTGATGTTTTTTGACACCACTTTACTATATATTTGTAAAGGGTTTCATATTAAACCCTTTTTCGCATATGTCCCATATACCACAGCACCTCCTTTTTACAGTGGAGTGCATATTCCTGTCCCTCTCAATTAGAGATGCCATCAGACCAGGCAGGATAGAGTCTGTTAGTGTCAACGCTGATTCGACAGTATCATGCAGGTGGTGAGACTCCTCTAATTGGTAACATCCAGTTGTCAATTTAGTCATTATTTTGGAGGAATAACAGAGTATAGAAACACAGAATTATAACTAAACATGTTCGAAAACTGAGAAAGAGAGACTTTTCCAGGTAATCTGAGCATTTTCAATTTGGACCTGAATTGAATTGGCCCCCGATTCAGACAAATTATACCAAAATTGACTATTAATCAATTTGTTCATCTCTGGATTACAAGTATTTATTAAAACATCTCACAAGAGCTGGAAGATCCTCTCTAATAAATGTTTTGCACATGATCTTAAATAATATGTATTTTTTGGTAATGATGTCTTACATTATTTTTTTTCTTCATCACTATCACTTTTCTTGCAGCCATTATGTCGGCAAAATGTAAGGACTAAGACTCAAGTAATGGGAAAGTTAAACAACAATGACAAGGAGGCATGATATGAGCACTCTGGTAAGCTGATAATGTAAAGTAACAAAAAAAGTTTTTTTTTAACAAAAATGGCACACCCTTATTTAATGTAATGGCGGCTTACAAGTGACACTTTGAGATATCATTTTTGTATATAGCTTCCTGCTTTGGGTTGCTTGAAATCCTGGGTTATCAGTAAAACCAGCTGTTTCTAGAAGATATTCTGTTGTTTTTATTAAACCTTTTAGTTCAATTAAAGTTGATAACGTTGAACTAATGGCTGTTTTAAAGTGTTTAAACCAACAATGAAATACAGTCTCCATTTCCTGCATAAGACGTCTTGGTAGATACACTATTAAGAGACTATTCTGCTTATGTTGGCGTTTTATTCTCAGTCTATTAATTAGACATTCAGACTCCACGTTCATTGATATGCATTAAAATGAAAACAACAAAAAAAAGAAACAAAAGGTCCTCGTTATTTTCTGCATTCACTTCACATTTTAAATTCTAATTTTATTGGGAATATAAATTCATGTACTGTATATAATACATAAGGTGAATTGTATTCTTCTGACCTGGATATGACTTTTGGATATCCTTTAAAAAAAAAAAGCCTAACAGGACTACTGGCATAATAAATCCTATTCAAATAGTATGAAGGAAATGATACCTCACACACAAAACAAGAGTGAATTAAAGTCTCTATTAATTAGCAAACATTTTTAAGAAGGGAGTCATTTAATACTTTACAGTGTCATATCAGGCACCAGAATCAAGGCATGTACCATATTTTTCATCCCATAAGACACATTTTTCCCCCCCAAAAGTGAGGGAAAATGCCCCTGCATCTTATGGGGTGAATGCTAATGAGCGCTTCGATTATGGAAGTGCTAATTAGCACCGGAGGACAAGGAAGCGGTCAAGACTCTGTACTCACCACTTCCTGGTCCTCCGCTCGGCTGGCGGCTCTCTAGTGCTGCGCACAGCATGAGGGCGCTCTGTGACAGCACCGGTTCACAGCACAGTTAGTGGCAAGATGAAGAGGATCGCGCTGGAGAAGAGGAGTGGCGCCATCCGGAGCAGGAGAGGTGTTTTTTTATTTTATTCAATATGAGGCTGATGGGGGCTGATATTACTTTGCTGGGGGCTGATAAGAAGGCGCACTGGATATGGGGGCTGATAAAAGACTCCTGGGGGCTGATAAGATGCACTGACAATGGGGGCTGATAAAAGACTCCTGGGGACTGATAAGAGGTAATGGGGGCTGATTTAAGACTGCTGGGGGCTGATAAGAAGCATATAGGGGCTGACATGAGAGGTAATGGGGGGCTGATATGAGAGGCAATGGTGGCTGATGAGAGGCATGAGGTTCTTATCTAAGGTCTGATTGGGGGTCATTCACATTGAGGTCTGAGCTGAGGTCTGATGGGGGGTCTGATATGAGGTCTTATTGGGGTCTTATTAACATTGGGGGTCTTATTGGGGCTGTCAGCTGAGGTCTAATTAACATTGGGCGTCTGATTGGTGGTCTGACCAGAGATCTGATGAAAATATTTTTCTTGTTGGCCTCCTCATAAATCTAGGTGCATTTTATGGGCTGGTGTGTCTTATAGGACGAAAAATACGGTAATTTGTCTCAAACTTACATCATTATTGGCGTTGAGCAAATCAAAGTATCAGAAGTGAAATTTGGTCCGAAGTTTAAAAAAAACTTTGATTTGCAACTAATCCAAATTTCCTTGTGCTTCATGGCGGCTGCAGGTGTTGCAAAGTGAAAGTAAGAAGCCAAGGAACGTAAGATCACCCATAATGCCATGCAGCCAGCCAATCCCCAGGTAGCCGTCCCCTGTGATGTCACAGCATTATAAAATCCTCATCCCGTGTGGTGTCACCATTGTCCTGTGAGGTAGTGATGAGAAATCTAGTTTATTTTTGGGATTAGTCATTCTGATCTAGCTCACTTGAAAGATTAAGTCAAACAATGAGTTTGTTTAGTTCACCTAGTTTATTCTTTCTTTGGCTCTGTGATGCTACCGACAAGTGATTAGAAGCACCGATCTGCTCTGTTATACAGAGGATTTACAGCTCTTTGAAAGACTAATAGTTTTATTAAAAAGGTCAGATGTATTTATTATTGTCCAGCAGTGTGAATAAAAACAGACAGATTATATTTGGTGCAGTGAATAGAACTCCAGTATAGCCCACTGCCTGTAATGCAGCACTATGTCCTGAGGAGATTGATAGGGAGCCTGTGACTTGTGAACTGCACACATACATATACACTGTACACTCACTCTCTCTTACACACAGAGTCTAAGCAGTGTAATGCCAGCCATATTTTTGTGTTTGTTTTATTTAATTTGTATTTGCAGGTCTATATTTTTCTACTTTTCTAGTAGTAGGAACTATAAAGCAAGTGGTAGTAACAGTGAATGATCCTGAGGGAGATGTTGTGTCCTCACTGTCTAATGCTCCCATTTGCTTTAGTTCCTAGTGAACCGATCTTTGTCAAGAAGGTGAACTAAGTGATTTAGTTCACTTAGAAGATCTGTTTATTTTGAACTGATTGTTCATGAACTACCTATCGCTAGTCCTGTGAGCTGAGCATAGGGAGAGATGTGACAAGCGCTCATGTCCTAGGGACAGTGTTGCTGCAAACTGTTAATAGGACAATATTGGTGAGGGAGAGTGCAGGGAGACTGCAGGGAGAGTGTAGGGGGAGTACATCACTGTGCAGTGCACCAACATTAAGAGTTAATCTGTTATTAGTGTGCCTCAGTATTAAAGGCAGGTGTCATATATTGTCATGTGTATCACTGCTGCTGCTGTTGACACCCTCTCTACTGCATCATGAGGCCACTACTATCACTGTTACTGCCGTTGCTGCTGCCACTCTCCACACTCTGTTATGAGGCCACTATTGTCACTCTTACTCCCGCGTATGGAGCAGGCTCACTGCAGCAGCCCACTCCATGCATTCCCTCAGTCACCATGACATATGGGTATACCTGATTTATAGAGATGAGCGAATCGATTCGTCAATTCCTTGATTCGTATCGAATTTTGGGAATTTTTAGCTGCGAAGTGAATCCGAATATTAGGTGATTTGCTTCGGTTTTGTACGCATTCGCTACGTAGTTTGTTCTAGAAATTATAAGCTATTGCTACGTACAAGTTACTCTATACGCTGTTGCATACGAATTCAATTCATTAGCGATGCAGACTCCTCCCCGGTAGCTCCGCCACCTTCTCCAGTGTGTGAGGAAGACGAGGCAACTTAGGCAATTAAGATGACGACACAGTGAGTCCCTGACTGGGGAGGCATAATCTGGGGCACCGACCCCTATGAGGAGAAGGAACCGGAGGAGATCTACGTCTCTCAATATGTCCGGCAGCCTAAGAAGACGGTTGAGGTGCCTGCTGAGGTGTTCACTCCGCTGGCTGACACGGTGGAGGCGACAGGAGTTCCCGCTCCGCCGCGGAAGGACTACTCCCTTTGGCAAAATTCAATGGTCCCCGAGGCTGTCACCCGGAACGCCCTGACCCTCTGGGAATACAAAAAGTTGGTAGAGGAGTGGGTTGTGCAGGTTTTGGAACACCCACGGTCCGGTGACCCCAAGCTGGAGCGCCAAAAGTGTACCGTTATTTGGTTCAGTGTGGAATGGGGAGTAGGTTTTATCGGCGATGAGGAGACGACTGAAAAAGTATACGTAAACCGCTGTTCTGTAAAGCGGCCGTATCTTCCGCCCATCCGCCACAATCTCCACGCAGGGGATTATGTGGAGTATACACCCATAAAGAGCCTCCAAGGCCCCTTTGCTACTGGGGTGAAACTCCTTAAGCGACCAGCTACTCCTGCAGCGCCCCCAGAAGACTGGAGTGAGGAGGCCCAGGCCGCAGAAGAGGGTCGGTGTTCCCATGAGACCAATGATGGGACTCTGCAATCTGAGGAGAAATCACAAGCTCAGATGGAACCCCTGATACCAGATTTGCCACCGCCGCCGATCCTTTATGTGGGACAGATGATGACCAACAGTTTCGTGTACCAGCCATCGGTGGTACAATACCAACTGCCATGGCAGGTGCAGGCCACACAGTCCGCCGCTCTCAGAAGATCGTTACCAGAGCCCTTACAGCCTGAGATTCTGTCACCTTGTATGCCGGCGGGAGGATCCGGCCACTACAAGGTAATGGGCAAGGCCCAAGTTGCCACGGCCCTTGCCAGTGTGACCGCCTGGTCACTACCAAGACCATCCCTGAGAGTTCGATGGGGGTCTGCTGCTGCAGCCAGTGTCGTTTTTATGAGGCGGAGCGCCCTCTCATGTCTTTTAGCTCCTGCAGCAGTGAAAAGGACCTGCTGGCCTAAGGATCCTGCAGCTTTTATGGGAGCCACAACGTGGACTTAACCTGAAGGGTGAGCACTAGTTGGCGTGTGTTTTTATTTTTGTTGCCCTGCGTTTGTCCTCACCCAGATGGACATGGATTGTCAGGACTCCCCCCATCAAAAAAAAAAAGTTTTAACCAAGTTGTGCAGACGTGCGCCTCATCCGCTTTTTCAGGTTATTGGGGAGCCCCTTGAAAGAGGGTTTATTAAGGAACCTTTGTTACAATTTTTTACCCATTTGGATTACAATTTTACCTATGTGGATTTCAAATTGCAACTGAGTTTGGGACTCTGTTCCAGTTGTATGACAAGCGTCAGAAGAAAAGAGACTTAAACGTGTCCATGAGCATACTAGGTAGGTGATATTTAAAATGTTTACAGTATATCTATAATGTATTTGCACTATATTGTTTGCACTTAGCCGGATAGACAGCACCTTACTTGTTCTACCTCAAATATACATACTGCCTCTGAGGGCGATTTCAGATCTGATCATTTACGCTGGATCTGGCCCGGGGTCTGCAAGTTGTCGAAACGATGGTGCAAGCCTCGGATCACCTGCTGGATCACCTCCTTTTTATGCTGGCGGTGTGTGCCATCGTAATCCTGCCGGACTATGTATTTCAGCTGTGCAGCAGAGCTAAATGATGAGGATTGCCTGGATGCCATTTTCGAATATTCGCTCTGCCTCTGAGGAGTGCACACGCGGCCTCTTGTCATGTGTGCCTGCGTATTACGTAATCGCGTAGACAATAGTACGCTGAGGATTTGTATGCTATTTATACGCTCATGCGTACATCTTCTAAGAAGTTGCGTACATTTTTTAAATGTACGTTCGTTATTAGTGCGCAAATGTTCGCTAATAGCACATAATAACGTATATTTTGTATGCAAATACAACGAATCTATTCGTCGAATATACGAATCTTAGGAAAAGTTTGGCGAATGTTCGGCAAATAATTTTTTGAATGATTCACTCATCTCTACTGATTTATAACAATTCATGCTGAATTAATTTGTAACTAATCAAATTTCTTGGCTAACTTCAGTGAATCAGTCACATCTAATTTTTCAAAACTTCGTTCATCTCTAACTATTATATTTCACTATGACATCTGAGGGTGTCCTAATATGAACGCTGTAATAATGCAAGTTTTTCATTCCTGGGTATCCTTTTTTAAAAAGTTTGTCTTACTTCAGCAAACAGCATTTATCATGTAGATAAAGTTAATGCAAGGCACTTACTAATGTATTATTATTATTATACATACTGCTTCCTTTGCTGGCTTGATTCATTTTTCCATCACATTATACACTGCTCGTTTCCAGGGGTTACGACCACCCTGTATCTGTATCTACTGCCAAGAGTTCACCTTGCATCATTATGCAGGGCCTGTATCGGGAGGGTTGCTATGCTGACCAGAGAAGCCCCAGCTGTTGGATTTTTTCTTTTTATTACATTCATCACCCTGCTTGTTGATCCCTCTTTTACCTCCCTGGTCATTCTGGAAGGTCTGCTACTAATGTGCCCACATCAACATTCTGTTATCAGCTCCGTAGATGTATCCTGGGTCCTAGCAGTCAAGGCCGTCCTGAGTTGCAGTGGACTTAATTTCATACTACCCGAAGTGGTTTCGGAAGGCTGGTAGCAGCTTTAGGGTCCACAGGTGGTGGTCCTGAATAGTGACTGTAATACTCCATAAGATCTAATTCTTATTATTTACATAATGCCAGTGTATTTTAGAGTACTGTATAGAGGATGCACTAAATGAAAGCAATCCATTTTCCATATATCATATATGCAAGCACTCATTAAGACCATTAGATGCAAACTAACCTCAGGGTGTTATTTTCAAGTGTGGAAGGAAACCAGAGTACGCAAAACAGAAGTTTGGGGTTTCAGTGGTCAGATTCAAACCCACAACCACATTCCTGCAAAAGTGACAACTACCGACTGCCATGAGCTTTAAACTACGCAATCTAATTTCTCAGAACTGCTAACTCAGTAGTGCTAAATGCTTCTGGGAACTTTTGTTTCAGTTGAGATTGATCAGAGAGCATAGATATTTATGTAAGATTCTTCCAACAATCTAATAATAAGGCCACTATTTTGCATCAGTATTTGTAAGCCCAAACCAGCAGTGGAAAAAAGAGAAAAAGCTTAATGGAATGATTGGCATGCTTTCCAGGTTTTAAACTTGTTCTAGGTTTCGGCTACAGTAAAGTAGACAGGTTCATCTGACTTAAGATACCAATGTACACACACATTAAGCTCATACGATACCAATATAATACATTTAAAGAAAGTAACATGACACAATGGAGTTTACTTACATGCATATAGCATATACTTATATTTATATCCTATTAAGAGTCCATTCACACAACCGTATCTGTTTAAAACATGGATACTGGCCATGTGCGTCCTGCATTTTGCAATCCCTCAAATTCTGCTTTATGTATGTTAGAAATGCTTATTCTTATCTGCACAATGGACAAGAAAAAGGACATGTTTTATCTCCTATCTTTTTTGCAGAGCTACGGATTAGACATACGGATGTATGGACTCTTAAGAAACAATGCTAGTAGTAAGCAATGTGATCTTATTTACATTATGACATTGTGAACTCTAGTCCTTCTACTCATTCTAGCGTTATTTCCCACAAACAATAGTGACATAGGAGAAGGCAGTAGAGCGGAAGTTGTTATAATTCACAATTATTTATAGAAAGGTTATTGATTCCTCAACAATACACGCCACTAGAGAAAAGTTTAGCCTACAAGGAACAGATAGGAGACTTGACTAAATAGATGTAAACTTCTCAAAATTGATTAAAAAAAAACAGATATTTGATTTACAAATAGCCAAGTGTAACAATATTTATCCAAGGTAATAATGCAAAAAATGAGGTACCTCCTTAATGACTTAAACAGTAAGGAATTATCACATCCAGTATAAATCGTCTATTGCCATCTGCTTTACATCTATATACTCTAAGGTCAGCCATACATATTACAATAATGTCTTCCAGACCTGCTGATTTTGGAGAAATCGGTAGAGCTTGTTATCAGTGGACAGAGGGCCGCCTGATATCAGTAGACGAAGGATCAGGCAGTTGGATTGTAACGTGTCCAATGCGTATGTTCTCCTAGACCTGAAGATAAAGTCTCTATTATTGTCTTCCTCCCTTCTCCCCATTCTGAACACACGCACACTAGTAAACACGTATGAGGGTTTCAGGAGAGCCGTCAGCCAAAGGGTGTTCGGCCAACAGCTATCAGATATATATGGCCAGGTGGCCATATAAAACCATTCATAGAACAATTCCAATAATTACATAGAAATTCCAATAATTACATAGAAATATGAAAGATAAAATGCTACGATGGCTGAGCCATCACAGCCTCCATGTCTATCAGATTGATATAATAGGCATTCATGTGCTTTACAGTCAATTCCAGCTCATATATATATATATATATATATATATATATATATATATATTTACAGTACAGACCAAAAGTTTGGACACACTCATTCAAAGAGTTTTCTGTATTTTCATGACTATGAAAATTGTAGATTCACACTGAAGGCATCAAAACTATGAGTTAACACATGTGGAATTATATACTTAACAAAAAAGTGTGAAACAACTGAAAATATGTCTATAATATACTCTAGGTTCTTCAAAGTAGCCACCTTTTGCTTTGATTACTGCTTTGCACACTCTTGGCATTCTCTTGATGAGCTTCAAGAGGTAGTCACTTGAAATGGTATTCCAACAGTCTTGAAGGAGTTCCCAGAGATGCTTAGCACTTGTTGGCCCTTTTGCCTACACTCTGCGGTCCAGCTCACCCCAAACCATCTCGATTGGGTTCAGGTCTGGTGACTGTGGAGGCCAGGTCATCTGGCGTAGCACCCCATTACTCTCCTTCTTGGTCAAATAGCCCTTACACAGCCTGGAGGTGTGTTTGGGGTCATTGTTCTGTTGATAAATAAATGATGGTCCAACTAAACGCAAACCAGATGGAATAGCATGCCGCTGCAAGATGCTGTGGTAGCCATGCTGGTTCAGTATGCCTTCAATTTTGAATAAATCCCCAACAGTGTCACCAGCAAAGCACCCCCACACCATCACACCTCCTCCTCCATGCTTCACGGTGGGAACTAGGCATGTAGAGTCCATCCGTTCACCTTTTCTGCATCGCACAAAGACACGGTGGTTGGAACCAAAGATCTCAAATTTGTACTCCTCAGACCAAAGCACAGATTTCCACTGGTCTAATGTCCATTTCTTGTGTTCTTTAGCCCAAACAAGTCTCTTCTGCTTGTTGCCTGTCCTTAGCAGTGGTTTCCTAGTAGCTATTTTACCATGAAGGCCTGCTGCACACAGTCTCCTCTTAACAGTTGTTATAGAGATGTGTCTGCTGCTAGAACTCTGTGTGGCATTGACCTGGTCTCTAATCTGATCTGCTGTTAACCTGCGATTTCTGAGGCTCAGACTCAGATGAACTTATCCTCCACAGCAGAGGTGACTCTTGGTCTTCCTTTCCTGGGGCGGTCCTCATGTGAGCCAGTTTCTTTGTAGCTAGTAATGATGGTCACTAGTTTTTCTTTACTTAGCTGCTTTTTTCTTGCCATAATACAAATTCTAACAGTCTATTCAGTAGGACTATCAGCGGTGTATCCACCTGACTTCTGCTCAACACAACTCATGGTCCCAATCCCATTTATAAGGCAAGAAATCCCACTTATGAAACCTGACAGGGCACACCTGTGAAGTGAAAACCATTTCAGGTGACTACCTATTCTTGAAGCTCATCAAGAGAATGCCAAGAGTGTGCAAAGCAGTAATCAAAGCAAAAGGTGGCTACTTTGAAGAACCTAGAATATAAGACATATTTTCAGTTGTTTCACACTTTTTTGTTAAGTATATAATTCTACATGTGTTAATTCATAGTTTTGATGCCTTCAGTGTGAATCTACGATTTTCATAGTCATGAAAATACAGAAAACTCTTTGAATGAGAAGGTGTGTCCAAACTTTTGGTCTGTACTGTATATATATATATCCTAGGCACCCAAATCATATTCTAAAAAGAGTCACCATTGGAAAATGATCTGGGGAAAAGTTTTAATTAAAACCAAAGGTTTATCAGAATAAAATGATTATTTTAAAGTCTACTTACAAATTTTCCCTAAATTTAAAAGCGTAAACTGAAGGTAAGCTTATCATTTTGCTAAATGATATAAAGCATATTCAGTTCAAATTTAAATAAACATCAAGCGGGTCTTTTATTAAGACTGGCGTTTTAGACACCAGAGAGGCATGCATAGAGAAGAAAGGGCCCCATAGCAAGGATCAAACCAGGCCCTCACACACAAGACAGAAGGGTTTCCACCTAAACTCTTTTCAATGACCCTTGGCCCGTTTTCCACTGCCTCATTTGCTAAACGTTGTTCCTTTAGAGCAGACCTGGGGAAGGGGTAGCCCGTGGGCTGCATCTGGCCCGCCTGCTGTCTCTGACCAGCCCGCCCGGCCTGAGTCAGCCTTAGACTTTAGGGTTGCATCAGGTATCGAAATTTCAATACCCAATTGATACTTTTGTGCCAGTATCGATTCGGTACTGGGATCTGCGCAGCCGAGAACCTCCTATAAGGGAACATGGCGCGCGTGCACGCTCGGTGCGCACTATGTTCTCTCCGACCAGACAGGTCGGAGGTAGGTAGGGAGGGATGGAGGAAGAGAGATGGAGTCCCTCCCTTCATATGACGCGGGCGCTGCTGAGCCCAATGAAATCAGCGGGCTCTGAAGCTGCCCGCAGCACTGCCACAAATAAATATGCGGCTTGTTAAGGCAGGAGGAGGGACGGCGGAGAGATTAAAATGCTGCGCCGTCTGAGCTAGTGAGCTCGGTGAACAGCAGCAGCAGCCTCCTCCTGGGTGTCCTGTCCTTGTCAGCCTGGGACCCAGCGTAAGTTTGCATAAGTGCACTGAACAGCCAGCATAGCTGATTGAAGCAAGAGTGATTAGCCTGCTTCAAAATTAGCCTTCTTCAGAATAAAGGTGGGCACATGTATCAGACAGCCAGTAAGATTGGGGTTAATGTGACTCATTAACCCCAATCTTGACACTGCCATGTTTTAAACATGATGGGGGTCACTTATTTTTAACGTCAGGCTGGGCACATGATTTTGGAATGGGCCCCAAGTGCCCCACATTAATAGTAAGTGACCCCAAAGTACCATCTCACATAATGGGCAACATGGGCTTAATTATTACGCGGCCTGTCTGTCTTCAAGTGAGTGATTTTCCCCCTTCCCCAATCATGGTTGTCCTAGTTCTCTGCTCCCCCTCTGTTTCCTTTTTGTTCTGTCCACCTAGCTATCAGCCCATAACTAGCACCCTTCTCTGTATGCAGGATAATGAGGAGCGTAGTCTCTAAGAGTGACCGTGCTCCCCTCTCCTCCTGTGACCCCACTAGTGAGCCTACTCCCCCTCCTCCTTTGTCCCTGATTCCTCTTCCTCCTGTCACCCCACTAGTCACCCTGCTCCTCCCTCCTCCTGTCACCCCACTAGTGACCCTGCTCCGCTCTCCTCCTGTCAACCCACTAGTGACCCTGCTCCCCCTTCCTCCTGTCACCCCACTAGTGACTCTGCTCACCTCTCCTCCTGTGACCCCACTAGTGACCCTACTCCCCCTCCTCCTTTCTCCCTGCTCCCTCTTCCTCTGGTCACCCCACTAGTGACCCTGCTCCCCCTCCTCCTGTCACCCAACTAGTCACCCTGCTCCTCCCTCCTCCTGTCACCCCACTAGTGACCCTGCTACGCTCTCCTCCTGTCACCCCACTAGTGACCCTGCTCCCCCTTCCTCCTGTCACCCCACTAGTGACTCTGCTCACCCCTCCTCCTGTCACCCCACAAGTGACACTACTCCCCCTCCTCCTGTCACCCTACAGGGAAGAAGCTGAACAGACTCCACCGACTACGATGGGATCTGTTCAGTTTCCGTTCGGGATCTGTCTTTTTACCAAACAAAAAAGTGCTGCATACAAGGCTTTTTGTCCAGTCTTTCGACAGAATCTGCAACAGCAGCTCCAAATGCAGCCTCCAACGCAGATGTGACCAAGTGCAGACCTATACAGGGGCGGACTGGGAACTTAAAGTGGCCTTGGAAAAAAATTCTAAAAGTGGCCCTGTTTTGTAGTTAGGTCCAAATTGATGTAAGGCAGGGCCAGAAATACCATATTATGGCACATTATACCACCCCAACAGAGCCAGGTACCACAGTCCATCAGAAAATACTGCCAGCAGCACAAAATACATCCTCAAACCATCCACTGGCCAGCCATGAGGAGGGCTCAGGTGTTCCCCTGGGCATCAGCCCACCGGGAAATTTCCCTGTAAGGTCTATGGCCAATCCGCCCCTGGACCTATATATTATGTATTTAAATAACCGCAACTTTCGTACTCCTCCTCAGGTAAAAATACTCTTCAAAAATGGTCAGAGGAGTATTTTTACTCTTGCAAAAAACGTAGTGCGACCTCTGGATAGTATATATACTATATACAGTATTGGGTAAAACTGAGTTAATTATATTAGTCCGGCCCTCTAAAACCATCCCAATTTCTCATGCGGCCCCATTGGAAAATTAATTGCCCACCCCTGCTTTAGAGGGTAGAGTCCTGACCAAGTTTACACACCAGTAGAAGAGAGGATAATCCCAATCCCACCAGTCTTAATAACGCTGTGCGCTGGCTGTGAATCTGCCAAAGTTATGAAGTGGGGCCGGCCTCTACAAAACTTTGGAGCATTCACTCCTTGTCTAAATCTATGTCAGCTTCCTTGCTAGCTTAAATTTATACCATTTACTACACCTAAAAATCTACACACAAAAAATAATAATTTTTTGCAATTCAGCTTATAAGGAAGACAATTTAAACAAACAAAAAATAGTAAACTCAAAAATAATACAAATGCATCAAAAGTCACTGACAGAACAAACACATTTATACATTCTCATTAGCTCTAATTTCTTCACAGCAAATCTAAATCTACCATCAGCCATTGCACCCCAATACAATTCAGGGAAAGGGACCCTTTCTCAAAGCAACAAAAGTCACTAATCAGCTCCAATATGCGTCAATGTAATTATAAATGGCAGGATGTATCTTTTAATCATTTCACATCTCATACAGATGATCCCACACAGATGAACAATCTATTAAGGATGTCGCAAATGCCTTCTTCTTGCTTTATGACACATGTAACAGCACCCATAGTTGTGATACTGTCATTCAAAAAACAGCAGACCCATATGATATTATGACTGATCTATTATATGAACAACCACCTACTTCTTTTTCTTAAATCTGGGCCCAGTGAAACAATTGGAACCTCCATAAATCTCAACTTCTCAGAATCCACTTCTAGAAGTATCCAACACTCCAAAATCTACAACTATAATGTAGATGAAAAACCTGAAACATGCATCATTTTACTTTCACTACATATACCTAAAAGTGTAAAAAGAAAGAGAAAACTGAATCAAAATAAAAGAAATCAACAAAAAGTAAAATATTCAGCATCTAAACTCATATGTTAAAGGAAAATAAGAAAAGAAAACTAAACAGGGATTACACTTTTATCCCACTAAGAAGACCCAGAAGTTTCAATAATTTTGTAAAGAAAATTCACACATTTTAAAAACTCTTCTCTCTTTTAATTTGATATTTCACCAGACAATATTTTGTGTGCTTCCTTCTTAGATAAATGTTTGGTACCGTGGTACAATGCCCCCTCCCTTGTCTGCTGCTCTGATTATGATGTTTGAATTCTCTGTTATTGTTTGAGAGCTCTCATTTCACTTTCGGAAAAATATTTCATAATCATATTTTTTGCTTTATAAGACGCACCTGAAGATAAGATGCACCCCAGATTTTAGTGTAGGAAAATAAGAAAAAAATGTTTTTCATCACACCTCATATCAGACCCCCCCATAAATTTCAGGACATCACATCAGACCCCCATATCAGTCTTCCATGTCAGAAGTCCATCGGCCCTCCATGTCACACCCCATCAGACCTCAGATCAGCCCATCAGCCCCCATATCAGCCCACTGTGCCCCCATATCAGACCACTGTGCCCCATCAGACCTCAGATCAGCCCCCATATCACCCCACTGTGCCCCCATATCAGCCCACTGTGCCCCCATCAGACCTCAGATCAGCCCCCATATCACCCCACTGTGCCCCCATATCAGCCCACTCTGCCCCCATCAGACCTCAGATCAGCCCACTATGCCCCATATCAGCCCACTGTGCCCCCATCAGACCTATGTCCCCATATCAGCCCACTGTGCCAATATCAGCCCACTCTGCCCCATGAGACCTCAGATCAGCCCCCTCTACCCCATCAGGCCTCAGTTCTGCCCATCAGCCGCCATATTAGACGACTGTGCCCCCTCAGACCTCAGATCAGCCCACCCAGCCCCCATATTAGACGACTGTGCCCCATCAGACCTCAGATCAGCCCACCCAGCTTCATAAGGATAAAATAAAAAAACTCTCTTACCTCTCCTGCGCCGCGGCTCCGCTCCGGGTCCAGCGCTCCTCTGTCTTCTCCTGCTGGCGCTGCACTGTCACCTGACTGCGTGCAGTGTCAGGTCATAGTGCGCACACTACGTCCTGATGCTGTACGCGGTCAGGACAGTGCAGAGCCAGCCCGGAGAAGACAGAGGAGTGCCAGAATTGGAGCGGAGCCGCGGCGCAGGAGAGGTGAGAAAGTTTTTTATTTTATCCTAATGAGGCTGGGTGGGCTGATCTGAGGTCTGATGGGGGTCCTGGCACCTAATATATACTAGTGAGCGCTTCCATAGTGGAAGCGCTCACTTGTATTCGCTTTATAAGACGCATTCCCCCTACCTTTGGGGGGGAAAAGTGCGTCTTATAAAGCAAAAAATACAGTAGATGTTTTATATCTTTTTTAGTTACCAAAGAGTAAAAAGTCAGGATGTAAAGTGTAAAAATTAGATTTGGCTTTATGCATGTAAATATCCACTAGATCATTTACATGTACAGTACTGTGGGAAAGTTTGGAAAAAAATGCTGCAAAGTAAGAATCTTTCAAAAATAGATTTATTAACAGATTATTTTTATCAATTAACAAAATTCAAGGTGAATGAACAAAAGAGAAACCTAAATCAAACCAATATTTAGTGTTACCTCGCTTTGCCTTCAAAACAGCATCAATTCTTCTAGGTACACTTGTATACAGTTTTTGAAGGAACTCAGCAGGGAGGTTGTTTCAAATATCTTGGAGAACTACCCACAGATTTCCTGAGGATGTAGGCTTGCTCAAACTTGACAGACTGAATGATGTTGGGATCAGCGCTCTGGGGAGGGCGGGAATATCATCCCTTCTAGGACAAATTGTCCTTCTTTACGCTGGAGAATGAAGAAAATAATTTGATTTAGATTTCTCGTTTGTTCATTCACTTTGCATTTTGTTAATTGATAAATGACAAACTATTCAACAATTTTATTTTTAAAACATTTTTAAACTAAAACATTTTTCCACATTTGCTTGAAACTTTTGGACAATACTGTATATGTAGATAATCTGGCAGATGTAAAAGCCAAATCTAATTTGTATGCTTTACATCACAACTTTACTCTTTGGTAACTAAAAAAGATATATAACATCCTTCAGAACAATGTGAATATTTTATCCAAAAGTGAAATGAGAGCTCTGAAACAATAAAGGAAAATACAAACATCATAATCAGAGCAGCAGACAAAGGAGAGGCATTGTACTACAATATCAGGATGTTTATCTGATGGAAGCACACAAAATATTATCTGATGAAAAATATTACATCTCATTAAAAGAACGTTTCTCAAAAGAGTTTGTAGTTAATTGCCTTAAAGAGGACCTTTTTTTCTCCCTGGCTGTGCCGCGATCCTATCACATTGAGAAACCCGGGCATCTCCTCCTCCCTGTTCCGATGCTCAGTATTAGCATACTGAGCGGGAAATATACAGGGGGCCACAGCGGAGCGCAGGAGCGATATTTTGAAAAACCTGAACTGGTGCCGGCATCAGCGGGGGGTGCCCTAACAATAAAGGTATTTAGATACTGTAAGTTAAAACAGTGAAAGGTCCTCTTTAAGCCCTTAATTACTCAGTTTTGTTTTTTTTATTTTTTCTTCATTTTTTTTCTTCCCACCTTTCAAGAACTGTAACTTTTTAAATTTTTCCTACAAATAGTCATATGAGAACGACTTCTTTGCGAGACAAGTTTTATTTTTCTGTTGGCACCATTTAATAATTTACCATAGCTTGCATTGGAAAATGGGGAAAAAATCTTTGTAGGTGAAACTGAAAAAAAACCACAATTCTGTCAGGGTTTTGGGGGCTTTATTTCACTTTTTTACTAAAAATGACACGATGACCATCTTCTGCAGGTTAGTATGATTATAACATTTCACAATAAAAAAAGAGTCCTTCAACCTCAAACTTCCATTTTTACAACCTTCTCAAAGTCCATAAGGCTACAAAAAAGCATAATTTCTGCAATTGGTTCACTAATCTGTCAACTATGACATTATATTGATATTTTTTGCATGAACTGGTCATTCCCTTACCTTCATACTGTATGCTCAAGATTCCACTAGTCTTATCAGAGATTGGAAAGACTTTCTTTGGGAGACCTTCTGACCTTATATTTATCAGACCCATCCTCTAATACTGATCATGATTTAAAGTTGGAAGCTGTTGACAGTGATACCACAATCCAATCTGAGCAAAGAAAAATTCTTCAAGATGGCTTAAAATTCATATTGACACATAATATATTTTCCATTCAGAATGAACTGTATCTTTAGCAATGTGGGACTGCGATGGGTCTCGGGTTGCCCCAACTTATGCAAATCTGTTCATTAGTGACAATCATATCATCTATTCCAAATGGTATATTGATGACCACTTTATAACGTAGACTAAATTCCAGAAGTGCAAACTATTGAAAATCGGTTTACAAAATATCGAACAGCCAATTCAGAAGGGTGAGGAAAACGTCTCCAAAACTGCAGAATATAAAACACAGAGCAAAGAGATAGGAAATAAGTTCTTGGAAAAATGATACACCAAACCTCTTAGACTAGTTTCACATATGCACTAAAGCTATCTGGAAGGCTCCAGCTTGCTGTAGTTCACCACATCCAGAATAGACGGATACTGCCATTCACTGCTGGAGCCCATTGACTAAAATGGAATCCAGCAGGGATCTGGCTTGTTTCTGGCAACAGTAGTGCAAGCACCATTTTTTGTCTGGCCGGATCCCAGCATTTATGCTGCCAGGTCCCATTATAATCAATGAGGTCTGACAGTGCTCCGGCCCTTTCCAGCTATGCGATAGTTTTAATACGTATGTGAAAGTAGGCTTTGGGTCCATTCACAGGTCCACAAATTGTGGATCCACAAAACACGGCCACCTGTCATATGCGTTCTGCATTTTGTGGATCACACATGGCTGGCACTCTGATAGAAATGCCTTTTCTTGTCTAGGACATTGAAAATGAATGGGTCCACACCCGTTCCACAAAATAGCGGAACAGATGCGGACCCATTTTGTGGACGTATGAATGGACCCGAATGTTCATGTATTAGAAGTAAGAAATTCACCAGTAATTTTATAATGACATATGACAATGAAAACAGAGAAATAATAAGACAAATAACAAAGTAAAAAAATATATATATAGACGAACTTTCCCTGGCAGACTAAGAAAACCAATGAAAACTGGGAATCAGAATCCAGAATCTGATGCATTAATAAGAAATGTAATGCCTGGTTGAACAATGGTCAGTTATTTTCTCAGGGATTGTAAAGGCATTGAAAGAAAAATAGGAAATTCATTAATAAAACTGTCCTTCTACTGTATGTCACAAGGGCTCACACAGGAAGAACTATATGGACAGATGCTTAGTGCAGTTGCCATTGTAATGAATGTCAGTGACAAAGTGCAAAGAAGGCAGACATAAGAGTTCAACAAGGTGAACAGGCAGATTCATGTCAATCAGGCTTCCAAATCGAGACTGTATGAAGAGGAAGTGGTGAACATCCTTCTTCCTGTTGTCATTGTTGATTCTGTTCCCATAATATATTACAGTAGCTGAAATGTATTAAATGATCTGTCCTTTTCAATTCCATATTTATCACAAAAATCAGATTTAAAAAATGTAAATACAATATTTTAAGAAGTATATTTGTATATCTTATCGCATTAATGTAATCATTAGTGTTGAGTGAGCACCTCTGTGCTCGTATGCTCGGGTGCTCTGGCCGAGCACTAGGGGTTGCTCAAGCGCTCGGCCGAGCACCCGAGCATAATGTTAGTCAATGGGACTAAACGGGGCACCCCCCCGCTCAGTAGAGAGGAGGGTGTCTGGTTAATAGAAAAAGGTCAGAATCGCGACTTCTCCTCTTTTACTCCTTTCACTCGTAAAAGTATGCTAATTAACTGAATTTGTACGCATTAGCATACAAATTTGTATGCATTAGCGTACAAATCAACATTACAGTGCGGGGAAGAGACTCGAGCATTGCGCTTGAGTACACTCGGTGTTCGACCGAACACCGAGCTGACCCGAGCGTAGGCATGCTCGGCCGAACAGCGAGTTTGGCCGAGCATGCTCGCTCAACACTAGTAATCATGTCTTTTAAAAGAGCGTGGCAATCATTTTTGCAAATTCATTTTAAGAAATTGTGTTCCGTTTCCAATTTCTTCTACTTTCTCCCAAAGACCTGGTGTCTGTTCCACTGTCTCTGGCTATGTTTATCAGAAGCGATCCTGGGAAGATAATCTCCCAGCTTTATTGCCTGCACTTGTACTTATTTGCCTCGTAGTGTTGTGGCTTTGGGTACAGGTGCAACCTGGCAATAGCTCTTGCAAAGATGGTAGGTATGGAAGGTACTCTGAAGCCCCCCTAAGAAATTGTTAATGTAGGCACTTTGGCTGTCATTATGGAAGGATGACCAATACCTGAGGTTCATATAAAAAAAAGGTGCCACATCTTCAGTCTGCAATAAAAGTGGCTTCACAGCCCCAAAACCCATATAAAAGAAATCTGAATACTAAATGCAGTGATAATGGCAAACCTCGTTAAAATATTCTTAATGCATTTTAATTTACCTCTAGTACAAATACCAATATACAGGTGACAGAATCAGTAGGGATAGCTAGAGCTGCCATTATCATTGATATTAGTATCCACTTTGTGGAAAACATCCTGTTTGGTTCCGGTACCAAAGAAGAAGCGACCCTGTGAACCTAATGATTTCAGGCCAGTTGCTTTAACATCGCAGGTTATGAAGACTGGAATGTTTTCTTTTACATATTCTTAGACCTTATGTTGAGCATCATTTGGACCCCCTGCAGTTTGCCTACAGAGAGAAAATGGGTGTTGAGGATGCTGTGTTGTATCTTCTACTTCAGGCCCATTCATATTTAGATATGGGGGATAGCACTGTTAGAGTCATGTTTTTTTATTTCTCCAGTGCTTATAATACCATTCAGCCACTCCAACTAAGAGATAAGTTGGCAAGGACGCAGGTTGACCCATATCTGGTTACCTGTATTACTGATTACCTCACTGGCAAACCACAGTTTGTTAGGCTGAAGGACTGTACTTCGGAGACGCTGCTCTATAGTACAGGTGCACCACAGGGGACTGTGCTTTCTCCCTTCCTCTTCACGTTGTATACCTCAGATTTTCAGTATAATTCTGACACATGCCACATGTAGAAGTTTTCTGATGACACCGCTATTGTGGCTTGTATAAGGGGAGGAGAGGAGGTTGAGTACAGAAACCTGGTGAAGGATTTTGTGAGATGGAGCCAGAAGAATAACCTACTTCTAAATATCTCTAAGACGAAGGAAATGGGGTTGGATTTCCGTAAGGTACAGCCACCTATATTGACAGTTCAGATTAATGGGGTTGAGGTTGAGAAGGTTGAGACCTATAAGTACCTGGGTCTGCTCTTGGATGATAAATTGGAATGGTCGGCTAACACCAATATCCTTTATGGAAAAGGGAAGAGTAGGCTCTATTTTTTGAGGAGGCTAGGTTCCTCTAATATATGTAAGAAGCTTCTGCAGATGTTCTATCAGACAGTTGTGTCAAGCTGTCTCTTTTATGCTGTGGTGTGTTGGGGAGGTAGCATTAAAAAGAGAGATGAGATGAGATTGAAGAAGCTGGTTAGGCGTGCAGGGTCAGTCATTGGCATCGAACTAGAATCTGTGGTAAAGGTGGTGGAGAGGAGGATTTTACAGAAAGTGCTGTCCATTATGAAGAATGATGGGCATCCGTTATATAACATTATTATGGACAACAGGAGCAAGTTTAGCGGTAGATTGCTGTCACAGAACTGCTCTATTGATAGATTTAGGAAATCTTTTGTTCCAAGAGCCATTAGGCTTTACAACTCTTCCCTTTTAGGTCGCTAGTGGGTGGAGGAGAATGTGATGCATGCAATTATGTATTTTATTTATTTATGGATTTTATTCTTGATGTATGTAATATTTTTTTTATTTTTAAATTTGTATATTTTTATAATATTTCAGTTTTGTTTTTCTGTTTTATATGTTGCTACTGGGTGCTTAAATTTCCCTATGGGATTAATAAAGTATCTATCTATCTATCTATCTATCTATCTATCTATCTATCTATCTATCTTATAATTTTGTGTCTTCATTATGGGTTTTTAGGCTTTTCAATAACATATTCATGTTTCCATTAACATTATCAGTGTATAATATTAACCACTGCCATTTTACGACAGAGGAATGACACAACACAGAGTTTTCAGAAAATATGCTCCAGAATAGTATTTTTATGGGACATATAATTTTTTAATATAAACATGTCAGGAGAGGTGATGGGTCCTTTTTAATAGATGTCAGAGATCAGTTTTTCTGATACAGAGCTCAACATCTCCTGCATAGAAATATATTTAAAAGATAACCACTAGGGGAACTTTAGGAGCTTACTACATACTGTTTACACTTTGAACTAGTGGCAGCTACAGGCAAAAATCATGTTATTAAATCTTTATCTATGCAGTGATTGTGGTGTGCTGTATAAAAAATTGATTTCCAACTTAAAAAAGCAATTTTGTAATTAAAAAACATGCCAATAAAAGGTAGAGAATAACATACATCCACTATATCAAAATGACTATTATTGAAAAGGGACACCATTTTAGGGCTCATGCACACAAACATATTTTTTTTTCTGTGTCCGTTCTGCTTTTTTTGTGTACTGTAAGCGGAACCATTCATTTCAATGGGTCTGCAAAATAAACAGAAGTTACTCCGTGTGCATTCTGTTTCTGGAAAATACATACAATGCAACCGCACACCGCTAACCAGATAAAGCACGAAGTGCCATAGTGATATAGAGTATTCTAAAGCTCATGCTATGCTTGTTTAATAAATTAGAGACTCTTAGCAAATATATTTTGTACAAAATTATCTGAGCCCATTCACCAAATCGTCAAGGTGTTCTCTGCAAAATGGGAACCTAACACTATCTCCTACCTGTTATGTGCCAGACTTGGGGGGGGGGTTGTTTCACATGCATGCTATATCCACTCTGCCTTTTGCCATTTCTGGTGCTTCAAAGGCCTCCCCTAGTTCAGGAATGCAGATACTAGCATGCATGCCGAATCACTCGGCTTTATAGTTGCACTGATTAAAAACAACCTGTGGGGCAGATGGGCTGGTCAGGAGTGCATGACCAAATGGAGTAGCCACACCTCCAGTACAAACTTACAAAGAAAAAAAGAGAAATTTCAGTCAGCACATCCCAGAGCGCAGGTGCTGGTTTCTATGGCTAAATACATGTCAAAGGAAAATACATACAATGCAATCGCACACCGCTAACCAGATAAAGCACAAAATGCCATAGTGATATAGAGTATTCTAAAGCTCATGCTATGCTTGTTTAATAAATTAGAGACTCTTAGCAAATCTATTTTGTACAAAATTATCTGAGCCCATTCACCAAATCGTCAAGGTGTTCTCTGCAGAATGGGAACCTACCACTATCTCCTACCTGTTATGTGCCAAAGTTGGCTTCCATATAATCAGGGGGTGTTTTGTTCCACATGCATGCTGTATCCACTCTGCCTTTTGCCATTTCTGGTGCTTCAAAGGCCTCCCCTAGTTCAGGAATGCAGATACTAGCATGCATGCCGAATCACTCGGCTTTATAGTTGCACTGATTAAAAACAACCTGTGGGGCAGATGGGCTGGTCAGGAGTGCATGACCAAATAGAGTAGCCACACCTCCAGTACAAACTTACAAAGAAAAAAAGAGAAATTTCAGTCAGCACATCCCAGAGCGCAGGTGCTGGTTGCTATGGCTAAATACATGTCAAAGGAAAATACATACAATGCAACCGCACACAGCTAACCAGATAAAGCACAAAATGCCATAGTGATATAGAGTATTCTAAAGCTCATGCTATGCTTGTTTAATAAATTAGAGACTCTTAGCAAATATATTTTGTACAAAATTATCTGAGCCCATTCACCAAATCGTCAAGGTGTTCTCTGCAGAATGGGAACCTAACACTATCTCCTACCTGTTATGTGCCAGACTTGGCTTCCATATAATCAGGGGGTGTTTTGTTTCACATGCATGCTGTATCCACTCTGCCTTTTGCCATTTCTGGTGCTTCAAAGGCCTCCCCTAGTTCAGAATGCAGATACTAGCATGCATGCCGAATCACTCGGCTTTATAGTTGCACTGATTAAAAACAACCTGTGGGGCAGATGGGCTGGTCAGGAGTGCATGACCAAATGGAGTAGCCACACCTCCAGTACAAACTTACAAAGAAAAAAAGAGAAATTTCAGTCAGCACATCCCAGAGCTCAGGTGCTGGTTGCTATGGCTAAATACATGTCAAAGGAAAATACATACAATGCAACCGCACACCGCTAACCAGATAAAGCACAAAATGCCATAGTGATATAGAGTATTCTAAAGCTCATGCTATGCTTGTTTAATAAATTAGAGACTCTTAGCAAATATATTTTGTACAAAATTATCTGAGCCCATTCACCAAATCGTCAAGGTGTTCTCTGCAGAATGGGAACCTAACACTATCTCCTACCTGTTATGTTCCAGACTTGGCTTCCATATACAGCATGCATGTGGAACAAAACACCCCCTTATTATATGGAAGCCAAGTCTGGCACATAACAGGTAGGAGATAGTGTTAGGTTCCCATTCTGCAGAGAACACCTTGACGATTTGGTGAATGGGCTCAGATAATTTTGTACAAAATATATTTGCTAAGAGTCTCTAATTTATTAAACAAGCATAGCATGAGCTTTAGAATACTCTATATCACTATGGCATTTTGTGCTTTATCTGGTTAGCGGTGTGCGGTTGCATTGTATGTATTTTCCTTTGACATGTATTTAGCCATAGCAACCAGCACCTGCGCTCAGGGATGTGCTGACTGAAATTTCTCTTTTTTTCTTTGCATTCTGTTTCTGTATGTCCATTCCGCAAAAAAAAAAAAAACAGAACAAGTCCTAATATTGTCTGGATTACGGACAAGGATAGGACGGTTCTATTAGGGGTCAGCTGTTCCATTCCGCAAAATACAGAATGCACACGGACGTCAGACGTGTTTTTTGCGGATCCGTGTTTTGTGGACCTCAAAATACATAAGGTCATGTACATGAGTCCTTAAAGAGGATTTTAGTTGCACTTTGTGCTATTAAAAAAATGAAACACAGATTATTTTTTTCCTTTTTTATTACATTTTTCTGAGTATAAAAAATAAAAACAACAAAATACTAGAAAAATAAGAACATAAAACAAAAAATAAAACATAAAGACAGGTGTAACACCAAAAAAGGCACAAAAAATATTTATATAATTAAACAGAAAAAAAAGAAAAATGGCTTTCAAAGGTGCATATACTGAAATTATTTTAAAAAATGCGCCTGGTCAGGCAGGGGTTAAATGGCCTGGTCTAGAACTGATTAAGTTTAGTAAAATAGTTGGTTTTCCTGTCTTTCCTTGCCACTAACAATGTTGCTGGTCACAGTTAGCAATTATATAAAAATGAATGGGAATCGTCCATTCAATTATTTAGTCAAAGTAGCTGTGATGGGCACATTCTAGGTCATTCATGTGTCTCGCAGCTCCCAGAGCAGAGCCAAGCCTGATAGTCAAATAATTCAACTGAAACATAAATTTGTGAAAGTGAGCGGTAGAGGTTACATTAGATTCGCCTTCTGGTTTGCTATCCAGGTAATTATATTGTACTGGAAACTGCACCTGCAGAACATAAAACAATAACCAAGTGAAATATTTGATTAATAACCTGCTATGAGAACGTCCCTTGTGAATGGAGCCGAACTAGCCAGCCTTTCTGTTTTACTCTTATATGTATTACAATTGTGTTTAGTCTAATGATGAAAGTTGCAGATACAATATGACTTATTGATGCTTATATAAAGTTAAATTAGTTTTAATGAGACAGATGCATGTGGTAATTACTATCTTGCTAAGAAAAAAAAATAGCTGCTTCTTCAGCAGCTTTCTAGGCCCATATAACTGCCTTTCTGCGGAGAATTCCCAAAGTGATTTAAACAAAATGAAAACGTACAGTTCTGGTTGTGTCCAGACACTGCAAATTTATTCTATTGCTTTAGGGAGATGGGTGAATTTGCCTTAATTTCTAAACACATTAAAAGTAGACATTACATGGGTCTGGTTTCAAAACCCCCCACTGAGCTAATAGAGGATGTTAGCAAAATCAAGATTCCCTCTATATCACATAGCAAAGAGATCATATATATTCTTGGCTTTGGAGGACCACCAATGTCCAATGGAATCAATGAGCATCCATAGTTATCGATGTAATTTTTTTCTTCCAAAATGGGCATTTACATTGCCGGTCCCAAAAGACAAAAGTTTAAAAACTGGTTGACCAGAATATATGTCCTATTAGAACATACTTTGGTAGCTTATAAAATAGTGCTGTAAAGTGACAAAAAACATGTAAAGTGGTAGAGACAAAGGGGCACATTTATAAAGACTGGTGTTCTAAACGCTGGTCTTAACCCTTTCTACCCCAGAGGTTTTTTCGGTTTGCGTTTTCGTTTTGCGCTCCCTGCCTTCAAACAGCCATAACTGTTTTATTTTTCTGTTCAGATAGCTGTATGAGGGCTTGTTTTTTGTGGGACAAGTTGTACTTTCCAACGCCACCATTTAATATTGTATATGGTGTAGTGGGAAGCGGGAAAAAAATTCCAAATCGGGTGAAATTGCAAAAAAAACGCTATTTTGCTACAGTTCTACGGGTTTCTTATTTACAGCGTTCGATGTGCATTAAAACTGACCAGTTACTTTCATTCTACTGGTCAGTACAAATCCGGCAATACCTAATATGTATTTTTCCTGCGTTTTGATAGTGATAAAATAATTAGAAAGTTGCCCTTTTTTTTTTTTTTTTTTCCTTCTCATATCTTGATCCCTATAACTTTTTGGTATTTATGTGTACAGAGCTGTATGGGAGCTCATTTTTTGCGGAGCCATCTGAAGTTTTTATTGATACCATTCTGGGGTGTGTATGACTTTTTGATCACTTTTTATTTAATTTTTTTTGGAAAAAAAAAGCGACAAAAAACAGCGAATCGCCATTTGGACGCTTTTTTCCGCCACACAATTCGCCGTATTGGAATTTTTTAAAAATATTTTAAAAGTACGGGCATTTTTGGTCACGGTGATACCCATGATGTCTATATTTATTGTTATTTAGGTTTTGATTTTTTCATTATACGGAAAGGGGGGTGATTTGAACTTTTATATATTTTTATATATTTTTTAACATTTTTTTTAAATTTTTTTCTGACTATTTTTAAGCTCAAATATGAGCTGATATATTGTGTTTTTTTTTTCTTTATGAGCAATCAGGGATTTACTAGAATGAGATAAATCCATGAATTGCTCATTTCTTATCCTGGCCTGCCATCTAGTGGCCAGAATAAGAATTGCACTTTGAAAACTGTAATCCTCACCAGCGAGGATTACAGTTTTCATATGGTGTACAGACACCCCGATTGGCCACTCGGGGCGTCTGTACACCACCCGGAAGCGTACGCAGACGCATCCTGATGCCGTGATCACGTGTGATCACGGCATCAGAAGGGCCTAGAAGACGCCGCCGATGGCGGTAAGTAGCGGCGAGTCTCTGCTGTTAGAAACAGCAGAGACTTGCCGGCCATGGCGCCCGCCACACCCGCGAGTGGGCGTCATGTCCCCGCACCACACCAGCGCCGTACATGTACGGCGCTGGTCGGGAAGGGGTTAATTAATAAGCCCCTGCGATAGTGGTGGATTGGCCTATACAAAATGTTGGCGTATCCACTGCTGATTCTAAATGTAAGACAGCTTCCTGGCTGTCTTACATTAAGACCATTTTCTACGCCTAAACCAGGTGTAGAAAGAAAGGATGAATGAGACGGGCCTCCCGTCCCATTCCCTGCTCAAGCCTTGTCCCCTTTTTTAGACCTGGCATGAGCGGGAAAGAAGTCACAGATTCTGCCTCAACATGGCATGTGACAGAATCTGTGCCAGATATATACCACAAAAGTGGCGTATATCTGTTTGTAAATGTTCCTCAAAATCTTTATAGAAAAATTGTCAATAAGGCCGCATGTACACAACTGTATCCGTTTTTGCGGTCTGCATATTGCCTATTCTTGTCCACAAAATGGACAAGTATAGGACATCACATCTTTTTTGTGGTGCCTCGGAACGGACGTGCAGATGGTGGCAGGACACGCTGCATCTTTTGTGGTCCCGTTGAAATTAATGGGTCCGCATCCGATCTGCAAAAAATGTAGATCAGATGCAGACTAAACATATGGTCATAAGCCCTTAGTCACACTCAAACCAGAACTGTAGACATACTGTATATGGGCAGATTTATCATACTTTCACTCCAGAATTCTGGCCTTAAAAAGTCAAAAATTTTGTGACTTTTTGCAGTTTTACACCACTCCAGTTTTGAAATATGGGTGGAAAAGCTGGCGCGGTTAGCTATGTTAATGAATTAAACTGAAACTGAATTAGCGTTTCTAGACAAAAGTGTTAGGTTTAAGGATAAGACAAATAACATGAGACATTTGATAAATGTGACATAATGCTCTTTCATGACTAAGTGATCTTTCATGCAGTCACTGGTGTATCTCCAATAGAGGTAGATCATGCAGGTGCTATGGGCCCATGAATGAAGGGTGTCCGCTGTGCAGGAAAGGCCCACCCCTTGATTACATTTAATTGTGCAGGGAGAAGGATCTGTGCAGGGAGACAAGCTCAGCGATGGAAAGGAAAAAAGTGGTGAACAACCTGGGGGAGTTTCGGGGAGCTTCTGTGTGTGCCTGGAGGAGAGGCGAGTAGTGTCCTGGGACAGCCCATAACATCCTAGAAATACAGGGAGTTGTAGTTCTGTCCTACTGAATCCCTCTCCATGTAACATTCACTGATTTCGTACAATAACAATCTGGACATGCTGGGAGTTGTAGTTCCCTTGATGTTCTATAATAATAATCTGGTAATGCTGACAGTTGTAGTTCTCCCCTCTTTTACCTCTCCATGTGTTGCCCACTAATTTTCAGTAATAAGGCCTGTTTTACACTGCCAGCAGTAGTTCCAGCAGGCTGTTCCAGTAGAGAACAGCCTGTCTTAGCTTTCTGGATCTGGGAGTGCTGGAGTTTACCGCAATGTCTGATGGTCCCATTTTATCCAGAGAGCTCCGGCAGGTTGTTCTCTGCCAGAACCATTTGCTATTATACTGTCGGCAGTGTGAAACAGGCCGAAACTAGTCATAATGAGACTTGTAGTTCTTTTATTACTATTATGATGTTTTGCAGCAGCTGAGGTATATATTAGGCTTTGTTCACATCTGCACTAGTGATGTTCTCTATTCTGCTCTGTCATAGCAGCACAATAACAAAAATCATGGTAGTGCCGGATCACATTAAATAATCATTTCTGGGCAGCAGGTCGTGCTGTGTGAACAATGATCTGCTGCCCAGAAACAATCAATCAGGCGGAAAACCCACAGAACATCAGTGGCAGAAATCCTAGCACAAATCACAGAGTTCTGTATTGGATCTATGTGGGAGATTCATCATCTCCCTGCACCCAAAAAAGTGGCAAACGTTTTAAATGCAATTTTAAAAAGAAGTAATACGTTGCCCTCACCACTTTTCAAAATGGGGCATGGTAAGGGTGGGAAAGAGGCATGGCCAATCGCAGCAACAAATTTATTCTACCATAATTTATGCCAGTTTTCTGGCCAGAAATCTGCAGCAACTCTGAACTGCCGTATATTTCTTTTTAGGCGTACAGACTGCCGGAAGATGCACCTAGTTTATGACGAGGCCTGCAGATATCTCATAGAAAATGTGCTAGCAAGAAACAATAGTGTTGTTTGTCAGGTGATTGGTGGCAATTGGTAGTAATTATCAGATAAGAGCATTCATACAAATGTTTATTCCATTAATTGGCCCAATCATCAGCTCATGCAAAAGCACATGAGGACGTTAATGTCATTTCCACAGGAAATGCCATAAATGACTGATAGGTGAAGGTCCTACCTTTGGAACCTGCTCCCATCTAAAGTACAGGACCCCATCACACTCAACTGGGAATAGAGAGGGGATACCACATGCATGGGTCTATCTATTTACTGCTATAGGACTAGTCAAGTAAGAGTGCTCAGCTGTTTTCTCATGTCTCATCGCAGTGAACAGAGAGAGACACACAGGCTGTCTCTCTATTCCAAGCGAAAAGCAATAGAGTCCTGTTCTAGAGATAGGAGTGAGTTCCCTAGGTAGCACCCACGCCTATTGGACCTTCATGGCATATCCTGTGGACATACCATAAATGTCTAGACAAATATCCTTTGACCCTCCTGGGTCACATGCTTACACAACTCTGACTGTTCTATAGATTTCAATAGAATTTTTTTTAAATGTATGCTCCAGAAACAACCCCATTCACATATATAGAACAAATGGCAAGAAATTTGAATATGTCATAATTTGCTTTAAGTTGCAACCCTAGTCATTAAAATGTTAAGCAAAACTTTACTGAAATTATTCTATAGTAAAGAAGAGTTTCTCTAAACACTTGTAAACTGCTATTGTAAAGTTATTATTCTTAGCAGCATCCTATCATTTTACCACCCGTTACTGAAATGTTAATACGTTTTCTTGAAGAAAACATAATAGACTTGTACTGTCATTGAACGGCTGCTGACAATCCATTATTCTTGAACTAAGTCATTATGGCTTGCTCAGTTATAGCTACATGGTTCACTGGTTACAGTCTATAATAGACAACTATTTGTATATTTATAAAATTTAGCAAATTCTCTTTTTCCTCAAGGCACCAATATTTTAACTTAATCATATTGTATTTTTGCTCTAAAAATGGAGAGAAGAGCTTTTAATTAAAAAAATGAATATGAGAATAAGGGAACATAATCTGATTTTAGTTGGAGTGGGGGAGATACAAAAAGCAGTAGATGCTTGGAACAGACATCCAGCAGATGTGGTTGAGAAATCAAAGGTAAGTGAATGTAAACCTGTCTGGAGTAAATAGACTATATACTGTATCAATTATAAGAGAAAAATTAAAAAAAAAAAATATATATATATATATATATATATATATATATATATATGGACAGAGAATAAGGATTATGTGGTCCTTTTCTGCAATTGCTCTACTACTGTATGTTTTCTACAGCATTATGTATTTGTGGAAGTAAGTTTATTGTTGGAGAAGGGATAAGCTGGCAGTCATTTGCCTGAAGTGACCAGTGCCAGTGGTAGAATGGTGATTCCAGCTATTTATACTAATTTTAGCTAATTTAGAAAAAGCCACGATTTAGGAGTTCCTCGGGGAATATGAAACACATCTGGAGCCATAGGGGTACCAAACCCAGGTAACACCAGACCAAAACCACTATCAATAACACTAGATAGTAACGTTTTACCATACTGTTACCAAGCAAAACATACTATATAGTCAAACAACCAGTATTACCAATAATACCACTATACTATCACTGAATAAATATACCGTACAAAGAATGATATTACCAACCAAATAGCAGCCGTATACTGTAGTGCTAAGTATTAGCGTTAGGGTTCATGCTCATGAATGTTTGCCAGCCGGACCCGTACTGCGGCCCGCAGACAGTGGGTCCACAATATATGGGCATCGGCTGTTTGTGCACCACATCACAAATGTGGACCCATCCACTTGAATGAGTCCACAATCCAGAAGATACTGTGTGGAAAGGAGACAGAGAACCCCACAGAACTACGGAGTGCTTCCATGGTTTTCTGTCCATGCCTCTACACCGCAAAAAAATAGAACATGTCAACCAATGTGTGCCTTAGAAAGTATTTTCTTCCCCGTTGTTCCTTCTACACAGTAATACCCCCTTTGTACCTTCTAAAAAGTAGTGATGCCCCTTGTATCTCCCCTAAAATGTAATAATGCCCCCTAGAAAGTAACAAAACCCTTTAGAAAGTTACATTTTTACATTGTCTCTTTTGACCCCTAGACAGTAATAATGTACCCACTAAAAAGTAGTAATGCTCACAAAGTGCCCCCTAAAAAATAATAATGTCCCCTGAGTGGCACTATAAGTGCTTCCTTAAAAATTATAATGCGCCTTCAGTGCCTCATTACATAATCATGCCAACTTAGTACCCCCATAAAAAGCACCAATGCCCTCTGAGTACCCGCTCTATAAAAATGTTTCTTTTCTGGTTCATTACAATGGTACATGATGTAAATTGTAGTGAAGGTAATCTTCTTACCAGGGCCATATCGATGGATTATCCATTATCTTCCTGTCCTCATCTGTGTCATGTGTCTGATATTCTGACTCTCCAAATGATGAAGCAACTTATGTGTGTACAGGAAGTTAGTGTCTCTATTCATTCCTATGAGAGCTGCAGTGTCACACAGATGAGAACCAGAAGGAGTGCCCCATGTGACCCCTTAAGCTACAATGCCCGTGAAGTGCCGCACACAATAAAAATTTCCACCTTTTTGAAAACCAGTGTGTACCACCAGAAAAAGATTTTCACTTAACTCACCTCAAGTCCTCATATTGCAGCACAGAACATTTGCATTCTAGTGCAGCGGCATGATGAGCTAATGTAATTGTGGTACCTGCGTCAGTATGCTGATGTGTAAGGAAGGCTACAAGCATAAGACAGAAAATAGCAGGGAACTTATGAATCCTTGCTCTACCTTAGGTTTCAACTGCATCTGTGTCCTGCAGAGGCCAATAGAGTTAAGTAATTCCATATTCTAGCAAGAACCCAATAAGCCTCACCATATAAGCCATCCCCCACATCATCCCAGTAGCTAGGTCTCTGGTGAAGAGATTCAGTAGGATCAGAAGAGAGATCATTTAAACATTATTTAAAGGGGTTCACTGGGAATTACTACACATTGCATAGGTCTACAAAAGATGGTAATAATGTGAATCTGCCTACGATATGGCATCATGGCTGAGCAGCCTGACAGGAACACTCACCAATATGTAGGGTATGCAAATACCAGAGCGTGGTGTGTAGTGAGGCCCCACCCCCTCATCCCCCTAGACAGCTTTGCAGGTGTTGGCAATCAGTCCTGCTCAGATATTAGGACAGGTTGCTGGTGGTCATTTTAAATCATTCCCTTAGAACCCCATCTAAGACCCCATCTCAGTTCACCAACTGCAGCTAAAGCAACCCTTGGTCACTGGTGGCAGATTTCCTTTAAAGTTTGGTTACTGAAATATGAAGTTGTCTTGCACAGACTTGAACAATAGTCTCTGCTACACTATATCACATCAGATTGTGTTTTCTACACAATCTAGAGATGTGCCACCAATGTGTGAGATGAGCCAACCTTTTAAGGCCTTTCCTACCTTTCAGATTGCCTAAAACACATATTGTGACATCACATGACTGGCATCAACTACGATCTCCCACCATACAAGCCTGGTTATCAAAAGTTAGTTTTTCTTTCGTTATAGGAGAAAGACAGATTTTTTTTTAACTCACTTAAAAGAGACATGTTAGAAGTATCTTGAAAAAAAACATCAGACTAAACATGTCCAAAGAGAAAACAAAGTCAAGCAAAACTGTGGTTTGGTCTGGAATTTCGAGGTCTTTAAGGGGAAATTCTAAATCAAAAGATTTAGTCACATCCTCAAAAACCTTTCCCAGTGGGCCATTTAGTTTAGATATTGTAGACAATTTAACATATAATGAATCAGTGAGAAAATGACTTTGTATCTTGATATCTTACTCACAGCTGCTTGAACTTTGGTTTTCGTGGGATACTTTTCTCCAAGTGCACAAGTTTATCAGTCTCTTTAAGGTAAATATACTTCTGGGAATATATTTGTAATCCATAAAATGTTTTCCCATGTATACATGCACATACCGGTATGTTTAGACTTATAAACTTATCTTAAATGTGCAAAAGATATGAGCACTTATACCACATACATAAACCAAACATGACTTTTAACTTAATTTTATTTTATTTTTTTAAATAGACTAGATATATAAATGTGGGACCATAAGTTTAGGATTTTTTGTTACTTGTTTAGTAACATAAAGAGATTTTTTTCAAACTGGTGTAGGCTGAACTAGATGGATGAATCTTTTTTTCAGCCATACAAACTACGGGGGACATTTATCAAACTGGCTTAGTTGCCCATAGCAACCAACCAGATTCCTCCTTTTAATTTCCAAAGGAGGGTGAAACATGAAAGGTGGAATCTGATTGGTTGCTATGGGCAACTAAGCCAGTTTGATAAATGTCCCCCATAGTTTGTATGGCTGAAAAAAAGGTTCATCCATCCAGTTCAGCCTGTTATCCTGTATATCAAGAAGTCCTGTAACAGCTTGTTCACACATCAGTTATTTGATCAGTTATTTCCATCAGTTATTGTGAGCCAAAATCAGGAGTGGAGGCTACATAGAGATCAGGTGTAATAAAAAGATCTGCACCTGTTCAGTGTTTTTGACCCACTCCTGGTTTTGGCTCACAATAACCGATGGAAATAACTGATCAAATAACTGAAGTGTGAACAAGCCCTAAGCTGTTGCATAAGTTACAGCTTCAAAAATGACTACAGCAGCTAAGAATTTGGGTGACCCAAGGAAGACTGTAACTTCATCTCCCCTATATTAGGCTACTTTCACACCAGCATTTTTGCTGGATCCGTCATGGATCAGCAAAAATGCCTCCCGCATAATAATATAATCGTCTGCATCCATTATGAACAGATCCGGTTGTATTATCTTAAAGATAGCCAAGACAGATCTTGTGTCACAGAAAACTAATCTGTCTTGCTCCGCACCACATCGCGGACAGGAAAACGCTGCTTGCAGCGTTATTCTGTCCGTGATGGGGACGCAACCAAACGTAACGGAATGCATTCTGGTGCATTCCGTTTCGTTCAGTTTTGAAAATATAAGCATTTTCCCCCGCTATTGAGATCCTATGACGGATCTCAAAAGTGGAAAAGGAAAGTGCAGATGTGAAAATAGCCTTAGATGTTTTAAAGGGTTGTCCAGACATTTAAACTTTAAAAAGATGTTGTGAATGCTTTAAAAATAAAAGAATATTCACCTCATTGATCCCCTGATGTTCTTGTTGCAACGTTTCGCAGGTCCCATGCTGTTGTCTATTTCTTGGTCCCTCTTAACATGGACATGTGACCTTGGTGAGCACTGTGGCCTCTTCCTAGGCCAGTGACTTTGCATTCATTGGTCAAATGATCTAGGCCCAGCTCTGTCCTATTCAAGTGAATGGGTCTGGGCTGCAATACCAAGAACAAAATACAATGTATGGTGCTCTGCTTGGTAAGCTATGGGAAACCCACTGCACTCCAAAAAGTGCCGCTGCCTCTTCAAACAGCTGATCAGTGGGCATAGTCAGAGTTTGACCTACACCAATTAGATATTGATAGCCTATCCTGAGTATAGGCATCAATATGTAACTCCCAGAAAACCCCTTTACAAATCCTAGGTGGCGATCTGTAGCCTGCATGCCTGGTTCAGATATGTACTATTGACTTGTCTGTGCTACCAATATCTTTTATGTCTATTGTCCATTGTACTGTAGATTACTGCTAATGTTTGGACAGGGCCAGTAACCCCCTATACACATGAACCACTCTGGTACACATAGTTACAAGCCAATCAAGTTCAACCAAGGGATAGGTGGGAATGTGAATTTTAGAAAAAGGGGAGTGAGACCCAGATTTCAACACATTTTCATAACTATTAATATAATTTATGTCTAAGAATTAATCTAAGCCCTTTTTAAAACTTCCCACTGTTCCTGTTATGACCACACCCTGAGGTAGACTATTCCACAGATTCACAGTTCTTACAGTAAAGATGCCTTGACGCCTCTGGAGACTGAACCTTTTCTTCTCCAGCCATAGGCAGAGCCGCCTTGTCTTTTGAGAGGTTTTTACATGGAACAACTTTTCACCATATTTCTGTATGGCCCATTTATATATTTGTATAGGTTAATCATGTTCCCCCTTAGACGTCTCTTCTCCAGACTAAATACATTTAATTCTTTTAATCCTTCCTCATAACTAAGTCCCTCAATTCTCCTTATCAGTTTAGTTGCTCTCCTTTATATGTATTCCAGCTCCAGGGCATCCTTTCTATGAACTGCTGCCCAGAACGGAACTGCATATTCCAGATGAGTCCACACCAAAGCTTTGTAAAGTGGTAATATTACATCCTTGTCCCGCGAGTCCATGTCTCATTTAAAACATGACAATATCCTACTAGCCTTAAAAGCAGCTGATTGACATTGTATGCTGTTACTTAATCTATGATCTACAAGTACACCCAAATCCTTCTCTACAAGTGACTCTACCAGTGTTGCTTTCCCTAGGAAATATGATGAACATAGATTATTACTACCAAGATGCATAACTTTACATTTATCCACATTGAACCTCATTTCTCAAGTTGGTGTCCAATCACTCAGAGTGTCCAAGTGAGCTTGTAGTTTTTGGACATCTAACTACACCTGTAGTTTTGGGACAACTAGCAACATAGCTTGGTGCCATCTGCAAAAATAGAAACAGTGCTATTAACCCCATCCTCCATTTCATTAATAAATAAATAAATTCAATTATAAAGGACCCAGCACTGAACCTTGGGGTACATCACTTATAACCCAGAACCCCTTAGAATAGCAATCAGTGATCGCAACTCTCTGGACACGGTACTTAAAGGCTATCTACACCTTTGGATTCAATTTTTTTTATGATTGCATTTAACTTATTTTTGGCTAAAAATCATATTTTCAATTGCTCTTTATTAAAAATATTGAGCTGTTCAGTCACAAAGGGTTAACTGTTTGTCTAGCTGGGTGACTGGTACTTTCACTTTGTGACGCTCATCTAATTACTCTTATCTGTAAACTACTGAGAGGTCATAAACACTTATTTAAGCCACATTCTTATCAGTAAGGACTGAACTATAATGAGTGTTTATAAGGTCAGAGAGAAGAGATCAGTTGTCAGTCTGCTCTTCAGATGATGGAATTGAGAAAAAATCCACAGGCAGCTGGTACAGCTTCTCTGCTCTGTACACAAAAAAGGATTTCATATTGTTAATAAAGACCAATTGCAAAAGTGATTTTTAAGTAAAAATAAGTATAATGCAATAATAAAACAAAAAATGCCCCCAAAGGTGTGCATAGCCTTTAAGCCTTATTTTACCAAATATCTATTAGGGACAGTATCAAATGCCTTTGCAAAATGTAAGAACACTATATCCACAGATGCCCCTCTGTCCAAGCTTCTACTTACCTCCTCATAAAAAAAACCAAATCAGGTTAGTCTGACTACTTCTGTACTTGGTGACCCTATGATGGTTATCACTTATGACATTATTAACAGGAACATACTGTCACGGATGTTCCTGCGACAGGTAGCAGGAGGTCTGTCAGATTGGCAACACGTGGTATAATCTGACATGTTTTCCTTTTTTGTGGTTGGCATTTAACACACCCTTTTCCCTCAGGTGTTGCTGGTGTGGTAATTGTCCCTCCCCTATTTATTGCTGCTTCTCCCACAGTTCCTTGCGGTTTATAGCTTCAGTGGATATTGTGGTGAACTGGTTTTGGTTCTCAGCTGAGATCCTGGTACTTCCATTCCTTCATTGAAGATAAGTGTCCTCTTTCTCTTTTGTGTGTTACTTTACTTTTCCCTGTTGTTTGTTATTAGGCCTGAAGGAGACTCCTGTTCGTCCTTCGTTTTGGAGATACAGGTAGACTCATTCCTGTCATTAGTTCCAGGGTCCTATAGGGTCAGTTTGGTTATTAGGTTCCTGCGTGTGAACTCGCCTACATTTGAGGCCTGTTCATACTGGTAGTTAGTCAAGAATTGAGTCAGAGTTTCCTTTAGGAGGTGTCCATCTTCCTTACTTAGTTTCCAGGCCTAATCTTCTTTCTCTCCTACGCTCGGTGTGGTTTTCCTCCCCACACCTGAGCGTGACATTATAAACCGCCAATTACCGTCACTTTATTGTTTGTTTCTGTACAGTCATGGATCCTATTGCTGTACTCGCCAGGCAGCAGGGGTTGTCTTTGGAGGTAGCTAACCTCGGCACGACCGTCACCCAGATTCAGAGACCGCAGGCTGTTGGTCCCGGGGGTGGTGGTTGCCAGGCCTGTCTGGAACCTAAAGTCGCTCTCCTAGATATATTCTCTGGGGGACGTGATAACTTCATTTTGTTCAGGGAGGCATGCAAATTGCCTTTGCCTTTAGGTTGCGTCCACATTCATCTGGTAATGAGGAACAGAATGTTGGTGTGGTGATCTCGTTGCTCATGGGAGATGCACAGTCATGGGCCTTTTCTCTGCCGACCAGACCAGTCAGTGGATTAATTTTTCAATTCATTGGGGCTTATCTATGATGACCCGGATCGCATCTCCCTGGCCAAGACCAAGCTACGTGACCTTCGTCAGGATAAGTGTTCTCTTGAGATCTATTGCGCTGAGTTTCGGAGGTGGGCTACAGATACTGGATGGAACGATCCGGCTCTCCGGACGCTTTGGCCTTTCATGAAACTCCGGTGTCTTTGGAAGCCGCTATGTCTCTTGCTGTACGCATGGATAGACACCTGAGAGAGAGATCTAGGGGCCCCCGCTCTCAGGACGTACTATCACATAATGTATTGTCTTCCTATGACACTTTGGGTGAAGATACTCCTGGGTTGATGTCTGGGGAGGGACCCAAGCAGTAAGGGGGAGCTACTCCTGCTTCCACTTTTAAGCATTCTGGTAATAAAAAGGGAGTGTGTTTTTTCTGCGGACAGAAAGGACATTTTATCAACGCATATCCATGCATTCAGTCTCTAAAAGAGAAAAAAAAGAAAGGGGGCGTTAAGTTCCCATCTCACTCTTGGAGGGTTGGGTGGAGAGACAGAAAATGTACATTTGTCTTCATCCTCTAGTACCCATTTTCTCCCGACTGCTGAGGTGGCGCTACAGTCAAAGGTTATGAGAATTGAGGTGTTTATCGACAGCCGGGCAGAGGTGAACCTGATTGATGCTCAGCTTGTCTGTATGCATGGATTGTCTCTGAGTGCATTGGAGAAGAAGATTTCTGTGTTTGCTATTGATTCTGCACCTCTATCTCAGAAGTGTTTGTCTCAGATGGTGCATGATATCAGATTAAGAGTGGGTGAATTTCATCAGGAACTTATTTCGTGTTTTGTGTTGGAAGGTCTTCCTGCTCCTGTGGTGCTGGGTTTACTGTGGTTAATCAAACACAATCCAACGATCAATTGGCATACTAGACAGATTGTGGATTGGGGTGATTATTGCATTGACAATTGTCTTAATACATCTTTTTCTGCGTTAACCACTAAGACACTTCCCTCGTTTATATCTGATTTCGCTGATGTATTTTCTTAAGGTGGATGTCAGGATTTACGCCCTCACCGGGAATACGATTGTCCAAATCTAGGCTGTATAACCTCTCTGGACCTGAGAAAACAGACATGAAAGAATATATTGATGAGAGTTTGGCTAAGGCAGTGGCCCCCAACCTTTT